>CM076581.1:37386132-37521507 GCA_034641835.2 Pinus albicaulis | reverse complement strand
TAGAAATAAATATCTACACTAAAATCGATGCATCTAGTGCAAATAATCAAATAGGATTATAAATCACCATCTCCACTTAAATCAATCCATCTAGTGCAAGAAATATTATTCCCTCTCTCCACCCTCCATTCATATCTATATCCCCTCCATATCTTGTTTTTTGTCTCTCTATCTCACCCCCCTAAACACACACGTTCTCTCACTCCATATATATCATTCTTTTTGTCAATTACCCCCTCTCCCCATACCTCTCTTCTTCCCTTTCTTCACCTTCCAGCTATATCTCTATCTTCCCCTTCTCTCCCTCTCCCCCTCTAATATCCCTCTTTCCTCCTTTTGTCCTCTCTCCCTCTCTCTCCATATTCCTTATCACTCACTCTCTCTCTCTAGAAACCAACATCTACACTGAAATCAATGCATTTACTCACAGAAATCAAATACGATTAGAAATCGCCATCTACACTGAAATGAATGCATTTAGTGCAAACAATCAAATAGGATTAGAAATCATTTACATTTAAATCAATTCATCTAGTGCAAGTAATCAAATATAATTATAAATCAACATCTAAATTGAAATCAACACATTCAGTGCAATAAATAAAATTGTATTAGAAATCACCACCTACACTGAAATCAGTGCATCTAGTGCAAGTAATCAAATATCATTAGAAATAAATATCTACCCTAAAATCGATGCATCTAGTGCAAATAATCAAATAGGATTAGAAATCACCATCTCCACTTATATCAATCCATCTAGTGCGAGAAATATTCCTCCCTCTCTCCACCCTCCATCCATATCTATATCCCCTCCATATATCTTTTTTTGTCTCTTTATTTCACCCCTAAACACACATGCTCTCTTACTCCATATATATCAATCTCTGTCAATCACCCCTCTCCCCATCTCTCTTCTTCCCTCTCTTCACCTTCCATCTATATCTCTATCTTCCCATTCTCTCCTCTCCCCTGTTAATATTCCCTTTCCTCCTTTTGTCCCTTCTCCCTCTCCATCTTCCTTATCACTCACTCTCTCTCTATAAACCAACACCTACACTAAAATCAATGCATTTACTCAAAGAAATCAAATAGGATTAGAAATTGCCATCTACACTTAAACCAATGCATTTAGTGCAAACAATCAAATAGGATTAGAAATCATCTACATTGAAATCAATTCATCTAGTGCAAGTAATCAAATATAATTATAAATCGACATCTAAATTGAAATCAACACATTTAGTGCAAAAAATAAAATTGTATTAAAAATCACCACCTACACTGAAATCAATGCATCTAGTGCAAGTAATCAAATATCATTAGAAATAAATATCTACACTAAAATTGATATATAAAAAATAATCAAATAAGATTATAAATCACCATCTCCACTTATATCAATCCATCTAGTGTGAAATATTCTTCCCTCTCCACCCTCCATCCATATCTATATCCCCCTCCATCTCTTATTTTCTGTCTCTCTATCTCACCCCCCTAAATACACACGCTCTCGCATTCCATATATATCAATGTCTTTGTCAATCCCCTCCTCTGCCCATCTATCTCTTCTTCCCTCTCTTCACCTTCCATCTATATCTCTATCTTCCCCTTCTCTCTCTCTCTCCCCGGCTAATATCTCTCTTTCCTCCTTTTTTCCTCTCTCCCTCTCTCTCCATCTTCCTTATCACTCACTCTCTCTCTCTATCTCTCTCCACATTTCTCTCTCTATGTCTTTCTTCTTACCTCCTTCTTCCTCCCTCTCCAAGTCCATCTCTCTTTCCCTCCCTCTCTCCACTCTCTCACATCCTCTCTCTTCCTTCCTCTCTTTCCCTTTATCTCCCATATCTCTCCCTCTCTCTCTCTCTCTCTTCACCCACCATCTATGTTACTATATTCCTCCCTCTCTCCTTATATCTCCTTCTCCCCCCCTTTATCTCCATCTCTCCTTATTTGTCTCTTTATCTCAGCCCCAAACATACACGCTCTCTCCCTGTCTCAAACCTTTTCACTCCTTCTCTCTCTCCACCTATCACTCTCTATGTTTCTTATTTCCTACATCTCTCCCCCTCCAACTCCATCTCTCTATCGATCCCTCGCTCCTTCTCTCTCTCAAGTCCTCTCTCTCATCCTTCCTCTCTCTCTCTCTCTCTCTCTCTCTCTCCCCTAACTCCCTCTCTCTTCCCTGATCTCTCTCTATCTCTTTGTCTCTGTCTCCTCCTCTATCTTCCCCCATTTCTCTCCCTCTCCCTCTCCCTCTCCCTCTCTCTCTCTCTAATCCTCTCTCTTCTCCCATCTTCCTTTCTTTCTCTCTCTTTCATCCCCTGTCTCTCTCCAACTACATTACTATATCCCTCCCTCTCTCCTTCTCTCTTCTTCTCTCCCCCCTTCTTTCCATACATTTTAATTGTCTCTTTATCTCACCCTAAACATACACACTTCTCTCCATCTCTCCCTTATCACTCTCTCTCTCTCTCTTATTTATTCTTAAGCTATGTATTCTAATGAACATAAATATTCGAAAAATAGTTACATTATGGAGAAATATAAAAACAAGTTTTATTTACTTACCATACCTCTAGTTTATTTATATTTTTATTATTTACCATACCTCTTTTATTTACTTTGGTATTTTGCCCATAGGCTTGTTATATAATTAGATTTTTATTTATAATCCTGTATTTTATATATTGTTATTTATTTACCTTACCTCTTCATACCTTCTTTTATAATTATTTTTATTTTACAGTAGTAACTTTTATATCTATTTTTATATTTATTTTATGAGGATACCTCTTTATACCTCTTTTATATTTATTTTTTTACCATACTTATTTTATAAATATAGTATTTAGCCCATGGTATCAGTATTAATTTTTCCCATGGTATTCGTCTCATAGGCTTCATCTAAATAAAACCTCTTTTGTAAGTTTTTTAAAATATAAAAACGTTTATGGAGTCAATATAAAACGAATTTTTATGTATTTACCATACATCTAGTTTATATATATTTTTATTTATTTTCCATAGTTCTAGAGTAACTATAGAAATAGGTTTTATTTATTTACCATACCTCATGTTTATTTATATTTATATTTATTTAAATTTTGAAATATTGCAACTTTGATGGGGAAATATTTATGCCTTTAAATATTTTAATTTATCCATAGAATATGGGTTTTCTTTTTAAATATTCATTTTACAAATATTTAATTAAAAGAAATATTAAAATATTTTGGATTTTGATTGTTTTTGTTGAATTAACTCTTTTTCCTTTGATTTAGGAAATGGTATTGACTTTAGTAAATATTAAAGATGTTTAAAATTTTACTTAATTTGGAAATTCAATGTGGTAATTTTTTTTTTGTTAAAGGTAAACTTTGATCCATTCAAATGCATGTATATAATTTATTATCCATTCAAATTATATAAATAATACATAGTTGTATTTTAATAGTTAATCTCAGCCCATTAATAAGTTAAAAAAATTATATATAATATAAATATTCAAGTTATATAAAATTAAAGATTAGCCGACATTAGAAAAAGTAAAATTTATTATTTGTTGAGAACGTGATATACCCGACACTGGTCATATCAAGGTAGATTGTTTCCTCACCAACCAGCCTAGGACCCATATTAACTCCGCATTTATCAAGCGCCGAGATCAAATCTTCTCTAATGCAAACCTCTTTTTTTAGTGTAAAACTCGAGGAAAAGTGATTGTACTTTCGAGAGATTTGATCCTTCCTCTCGCACTTGATAGATCCAGATATATGGATCCGTCAGTACTGTAAGACTGTCGCTAAGGAAATCTATAGAAGATATGATTAATTTTATCAATAATATGTAAGATATTTCAAATATTAATATAATCGTTTTAAATATGCTAAATATTTATGAGATTAACTTGGTCATTTTAATTTTAAATTTTCTTAGTTACCTCAGTTCATTGAGATGATAAATATTGCTAATAACTATAATGATGAAAAATGATGAAATATTTTTTTTGAATGCAAAGTGAGAATAATAGTGTTGAAAGATAGAAAATGTGAATAATCAGAATGTACTAATGTTACAAATAGTGTTCATTGTGATCAATCTCAAACTATTGTCTTTTACTATTCTTATTTCCACCCTTGCTAGTTTTGTTATCTTTTCATATCGATTATATGAAAAAGAAAATTTAAATCGTAAACCATTTAAATATTTAGCTCGAGCGATTGTAGTAAACATGATACATGTCTCTCTTGCTCTCCAATATTAATAGGTTAAATTACTATAACACAAAAATCAATGTACATTGTCAATAACTTTTTGTGCTTACATTAAAATCATTGCATACTGTTAATCCAATCACTTTAAAATTAATGTACCGTCCTATATCCAATTACATCAAATCATACATCAACATATACATTGAAATCAATGCATTTAATGCAAGCAATCAAATAAGACTAGAAAATAACCTGTACATTGAAATCAATGCACCTAATGCAAGCAATCAAATAAGATTAGAAACCAACATCTACACCGAATCAATGCATTTACTCAAAGCAATCAAATAGGATTAGAAATTGCCATCTATGCCGAAATCAAGGCATTTAATGCAAACAATCAAATAGATTAGAAATATCTACATTGAAATCAATGCATCTAGTGCAAACAATCAAATATAATTATAAATCACGTCTAAATTGAAATCAACACATCCAAAGGCAAGCAATCAAATAGTATTAGAAATCACCACCTACACTGAAATCAATGCATCTAGTGCAAGTAACCAAATATATTTAGAAATAAATATCTACACTAAAATCGATGCATCTAGTGCAAATAATCAAATAGGATTATAAATCACCGTCTCCACTTAAATCAATCCATCTAGTGCAAGAAATATTCTTCCTTCTCTCCACCCTCCATACATATCTATATCCCCCTCCCTCTCTTGTTTTTTGTCTCTCTATCTCACCCCCTTAAACACATACGTTCTCGCACTCCATATATATCATTCTCTTTGTCAATCACCCCCTCTCCCCATATCTCTCTTCTTCCCTCTCTTCACCTTCCATATATATCTTTATCTTCCCTTTCTCTCCCTCTCCCCCACTAATATCTCTCTTTCCTCCTTTTTGTCCTCTCTCCCTCCCTCTCCATCTTCCTTATCACTCACACTCTCTCTCTCTAGAAACCAACATCTACACTGAAATCAATGCATTTACTCAAAGAAATCAAATAGGATTAGAAATCGCCATCTACACTGAAATCAATGCATTTAGTGTAAACAATCAAATAGGATTAGAAATCATCTACATTGAAATCAATTCATCTAGTGCAAGTAATCAAATATAATTATAAATCGACATCTAAATTGAAATCAACACATTCAATGCAAGAAATCAAATTGTATTAGAAATCACCACATACACTGAAATCAATGCATCTAGTGCAATTAATCAAATATCATTAGAAATAAATATCTACACTAAAATCGATGCATCTAGTGCAAATAATCAAATAGGATTAGAAATCACCACCTCCACTTATATCAATCCATCTAGTGCGATAAATATTCCTCCCTCTCTCCACCCTTCATCCATATCTATATCCCCCTCCATATATTCTTTTTTGTCTCTTTATCTCACCCCCCTAAACACACACGCTCTCGCACTCCATATATATCAATCTCTTTGTCAATCACCCCCTTTCCCCATCTCTCTGTTCTTCCCTCTCTTCACCTTCCATCTATATCTCTATCTTCCCCTTCTCTCCCTCTCCCCTGTTAATATCTCTCTTTCCTCCTTTTGTCCTCTCTCCCTCTCTCTTCCTTCCTCTCTTTCCCTTTATCTCTCATCTCTCTCCCTCTCTCTCTCTCTCTCTTCACCCACCAACTATGTTACTATATCCCTCCCTCTCTCCTTATATCTCCTTCCCCCCTTTATCTCCATCTCTCCTTATTTGTCTCTTTATCTCAGCCCCAAACATACACGCTCTCTCCCTCTCTCTCCCTCTCTCTCTCCACTTCTCACTCTCTATATTTCTTATTTCCTACATCTCTCCCCCTCCAACTCCATCTCTCTATCGATCCCTCTCTCCTCCTCTCTCTCAAGTCCTCTCTCTCTCTCTCTCCCCTAACTCCCTCTCTCTTCCCTGATCTCTCTCTCTCTCTCTCTCTCCAATACTCTCTCTTCCACCATCACTCTCCTCCTCTATCTTCCCCCATTTCTCTCTCCCTCCCTCTCCCTCTCTCTCTCTCTCTAATCCTCTCTCTTCTCCCATCTCCCTTTCTTTCTCTCTCTTTCCTCGCCTCTCTCTCTCCAACTACATTACTATATCCCTCCCTCTCTCCTTCTCTCTTCTTTTCTCCCCCCTTCTTTCCATACATTTTAATTTGTCTCTTTATCTCACCCCTAAACATACACACTCTCTCTCGATATCTCCCTTATCACTCTCTCTCTCTCTACACTTCTCTCTCTCTCTCTCTCTCTCTCTCTCTATTTGTTCTTAGTTATGTAAACTAATGAACATAAATATTTGTAAATATAAAGCAGATTATGGAGTAAATATGAAAACAGGTTTTATTTACTTAACATACATCTATTTTATTTATATTTTTATTTATTTACCATACCTCTTTTATTTACTATGGCATTTTGCCCATAGGCTTGTTATATAATTAGATTTTTATTTATAATCCTATTTGATATCTTGTTATTTATTTACCTTACCTCTTTATACCTCTTTTATATTTATTTATTTACCATACCTCTTTATATCTATTTTATATTTATTTATTTATCATACCTTTGTAAACCTCTTCTATATTTATTTATTTACCATACTTATTTTATAAATATGGTATTTGGCCCATGGTATCAATATTGATTTGTCTCATGGTATTAGTTCCATAGGCTTCATCTAAATAAAACCTCTTTTTTATATTTTTAAATATAAAAAGGTTTATGGAGTAAATAAAAAAAAAGAATTTTTATTTATTTACCATACATTTAGTTTATATATATTTTTATTTATTTACCATAGCTCTGGAGTAAGTATAAAAATAGGTTTTATTTATTTTAACTATAACTCCGGTTTATTTAGTTTTTTATTTATTTAAATTTGAAATATCATAATTTTGGTAGGGAAATATTTATATCTTTAAAGATTTTAATTTATCCATAGAACATGGGTTTTCTTTTTTAAAGATTCATTTTACAAATATTTAATTAAAATAAATATTAAAAGATTTTGGATTTTGATTATTTGTGTTGAATTAACTTTTCGTTTGATTCAGAAATGGTATTGACTTTAATAAGGAGTAAAGATGTTTAAAATTTTACTTAATTTGGAAATTCAATGTGGTATTTTTTTGTTGTTAAAGGTAAATTTATGATCCATTCAAATTCACGTATATAATAAAGTACTATTAAATGGGTAAGATAATTTACTATCCATTCAAATTATATAAATACTATATAGTTGTATTTTAATAATTAATTTCTCAACCCATTAATAATTTAAAAAGTTATATATAATCTAAATATTCAAGTTATATAAAATTAAAGATTAGGTTAATTCTTCCGAGATACTTACCAAAAATAAAAATTTATTATTTTTTTTTTAGGGATGTGACATACTTGAGATTGGGGTCATATTGGACCTGTAGATTGCGCCTTCCTTGGCAATAAAAATAAGTTTTATTTGTTTACCATAACTTCGGTTTATTTAGATTTTTATTTATTTACATTTGAAATATTGCAATTTTGATAGGAAATATTACATCTTTAAAGATTTTAATTTATCCGTAGAACATGGTTTTTTTTTAAAGATTCATTTTAAATATTTAATTAAAAGAAATATTAAAAGATTTTGGATTTGATTGTTTGTGTTAAATTAACTCTTTTCCTTTGATTCAGAAATGGTATTGACTAACTGTTTGTAAAATAATGGCTAGTTTGACTCAAATCAAAAAAATAATAGTTTCTTTATTTTTTATAAAATAAATAAACTATTATTTTTTTTATTTGAGTTAAACTAGCTATTTTACAAACGGCTAGTTGGAGCTTTACGATCTTTTTAAAGGGGTTTCTTGACTTTATTTTCCATCTTGTTCCGATGATGAACTACACTAGCCGGGTTCCAACGCATCTAACAAATCTATTTTAATTTGGAAATTCAATGTCTACGTATATAATAAAGCAATTATTAAATGAGTGAGATAATTTACTATCCATTCAAAATATATAAATAATATATACTTGTATTTTAAATAATTAATTTCAGCCCATTAATAAGTTTAAAAAGTTATATATAATCTAAATATTCAAGTTATATAAAATTAAAGTGATTAGGTTAATTCTTTGGCCTAGATTAACAAAAATAAAATTTATTATTTTTTGAGGACATGACATACTTGACATCGGGATCATACCGAGCCGTAGATTGCGCCTCACCGCGCAACAAGGTGTAGGTACACTCCTAGCCATGAAAGTTTAAACTCCAACATTACAAAAAAATCCTCTAAAACCCTCGCTTAAATGATTGAACTAAATTACAACTTAATGGATGATTTCCCAACAAAATTCCACATATAAAGAACACAATATTGACTTAGAAATAATTTAAGGCTTGCTACAAGAAAATAAAATTTTTAAAATGGCCAAGTGCACATCAATCCACAATGCTAGGAAAAATATTTCAAGTTCAAATGTAAATATGTACTTAGAAAATCACATCAAACAACAATTCTTACCAAAAAAAATTGTTAGAATGTTTTTCAAGCAAGAATACCACATTTCCTTCAATCCAACTCTCAAGCATCAACTAAATCATAATGATCTTTCACTAAGATGAATGTATATGCTTTGCAACAATTGTTAGTGTCGAACCCTTGGGGCTAAATCGAGAGGGGGTGAATCGCCTTAACACATTCATGGACTTTTAAAACTTTTCTACACTAATTTACACTTTTTATACTCTTCACTTCATCATTTTGTGATCACTAATATACTATGGAACAACAATCATGATAAATAAGCAACAGGGACAAGGCACAACATGTAGTATCAACACATAATCATCATGCATATAGACAACATGTCTAAGTGGAAACCCATAAAGGGAGAAAACCACATCAGACATTGTTGTGATGTAAAGGCAAGCTCCAACTCCCTTTCACCACCGATTTTCTACAGTTCTTAACCTACAAGAGGTCTACCTCACCCCGCAAGCTACAACTTGCAAGGAAGCTCCAACTCCCACCGATTTTCTCAGGCACCAACCCACAGGAGACTCCTACCCTGGGCCTGGGCCTACAACTCGACTTCTATCAAGCTACAACTTGATATGGAAGCACCAACTTCCTCACTCTTTCAATAAAAAAATACATGTCGATTTACTTCCGATATCATCTTCGTTCATTCCTTCTTCACCGTTGTCCACCAAACACTACATTCCGCCTTATATTACTTTCCGAGTCTTCACGCATCTCTATCTTCTCCCTCGCTTCTTCTACACCGCCCTCATTTCTCCATTCTCTAACCTCTCCGTATGCATATCAATGTGATATCATTTATAGAGTTCACCTCATGATTGTTTCCATTCCACAAGGAATTCGAAGTGAACACGTCATGACTCTTTGACTTCGTATTCGCTTTTATTTATCCAAGATATTCAGAAAAATATTACAATATGTATACATTTCAAAAATTGTAGTGAGATATTTCCTTGCCTCCGAGACTTTCCTTTGCATCACAAACAATATAAAAATCAATAACACATTTACATTTTCAACATAACACATTTCAAATCAACCCATTCGGCTTTTGGATCATCGTGTGTTTGTCTTTTCTCACATCGTCAATCGTCTTTTCGCTTTTTGAACACTCTCCTATTTTTTATGCATGTATAATGCATTTCACAAATTATGTTCCAAATCAAGTAGCCTTTATCGACCACAATATTTTACACTTGCAGTTCTTCATATGGTTCAAAACCATTCAACCCATATACATCGCTTCTTCTATAAAAACCAAATAACTCTCATGACATAACAATAGACTTTTTAACATAGTACATAGCCTTTCGGGCCCATCAGCCGAACTCTATCTATTTCCCGATGCGATGTGCCTCCTCCGATGATTTCTCGATTGCGATTACACTCGCAATGGTTCGATGCGATTAATCGCAATCACAAACTTCAATGGCATGTTCCGCCGCTTCCGCTCACGCCGATGCGATGGCCCCACATTGCACACACACACACACACACACACACACACACACACACATATATATATATATATATATATATATATATATATATATATATATATTTTGGTTCATATGTACTTACAGCCTTACCTTTTATTCATTCTTCAACTTTGGTCTAAAATCTCGGTGCAATCATATATTAAACTTTTTTCTTTTACATGGAGCCCACACTACAAAGACACTCTGCCTCATTTAACTTTGGTCATCTGATTTTTGCTGATGCGATGAGCAAAGGTCCCACCATGCAATGTTTCGGCATTTCAATGTTATACGTTATCTTTCTCTTTTACCCATCGAACCGCTTTAACAAAGGAAAATCTTATATTTTTGTATTTGAATCTCCACCGATGTGATTGGTCACTGTGGACCCCACTCCGTCTTACTTTATGATCCAATGGTTGCTATATACCAAGATCCAACGGTTGCGATTGGATCGCATCATCGCAATCGCAACATCCAAAAACACGTTCCCTTACTCTTCTGCTGCGCCGATGCGATGAGATCTCCACCGTCGATCTTCAATCTCCGATAAGATCTCTGTCGTCGATCTTCAATCTTCCACTCTAGGCCTTAACATTAAAACTCCGCCTTTCGCATGATGCGATCATCGTTAAATTTTCACCAATCTTGATCCGACGGATATCGCGCAATAAACTTGCACGCGATTTGGACTTCAAATATCGCGCGATAGAACTGTGTCCCACAACACACCTTCCATTAACTATCGAATATATCTGACGGTCAATAGCTTCTCGCATTCCAATAATGCTTTGGGCGCTCATCCAAGGGCTCTCGTGCAATATCGCGCAATTTAAATGTACGAAACTTAATGCTAAAAATTACGCGATGTAAGTGGTTTTTGAATACCACTCATTTACATGTGTCCTCCAAATAACAATATCACGTTCGAAAAGTGAAAACAGCTTACCACTTAACAAGTCGCGCGAGCCCACTGGTATTGGTTTTTCAAAGTCAGCTTTTCCTTGCAGTCTCTAATCGTCCTTCCTTTGTTTGTTTAATGGTCCATAGCGTTAATTCCTTTGTAAATGCTTCGGCAATACATTTCTTAAATGAAACTCTTTTGTACCCAACCTTCGGAACATTATAATATACTCTTGCCCTGTAGGACCCATGTACTTATATCATCGCATTGCATCACATCTCTACTTCATAACTCTACCTCTCTACTTCTTTCCCGATTGCGATATGCGATCGCATCGCATCACATCGCAGACCAATCGCATCACATATCCATTACACAGCCGCTGCTTCTATTCACTGTCTCTGCTTTTTCCACTGCTCGTTTCTTATCTCTCGCCTTGGTCGCCTTTGCTACCTCTCTCGCTTCTTTGCTATCTCTCGTCGCTCTCTTTGTCACTCGCTACCGCTTTATCCGTTGCCTCCGTTTGTTGCCGTTCCTTTGTGCTCCTTTGTCTTTCTTACCGTACACCCCCCCCCGACCTACTCTTTGCCTTGTTGTTGTCTCTTTTTCTCGTGATATTTCGTGCTTCCGTCTTTTCCTTTTCCATCAACGACAATATTTCCAAAAGTCTCCCCCTTTGGCATTGATGGCAATACTCCACCAATACTTCCTTCTGTGGCTTCCTTTGCTTCGTCTACTTTGGCTTCGCTTTTCCTCTCTTCGACATCAATGGGGAAAGGGTTGCACATGTCCCACAGGGTTTCCAAACTTTTTTCATTATACCGATCTGGAGGACCCGTTCCATGCACTACTCACTCGCTTTTCCGGCTCTCGCACAATCTTTGCATCGATCTCCCCCTCGGAATGATGTTTTCTTTTATGTTCTCCCCCCCGGGAATGATGCTTTCTTTTCATGTTAGGAGTACATGCGTACACTACCCCTAGTTTGTCTCTTAGATATTCGAATGGTTATTTAGCAAGAGGTTTTGTGAATATGTATGATGTTTGTTCCTTTGTTGGTACATATTCCAACTTCACTACTTTCTGTGCTAATTTTTCTCTGAGGAAATGGTACTTGATTGGGATGTGCTTTGTTTTTGAATGAAGTACAGGATTTTTTGATATACTTATTGCACTTGTATTGTCACATTTGATAGAAATAGGTTCATCATCAAGCCACTTCCTTCATGTCTTGGAGAATTTGTTTCATCCACATTACTTTGTGTGCAAATATGCCGTCGCTTATGTATTCTCGCTCGTCAGATAGAGAGATAGAAGTTTTCTTCTTTGAAGTAGCGCGACCGCACTTTTTCCCAAATAGAATGCACCTCCACTTGTGCTTTTCCCCGTCATCCACAAATGTCCAATTTTAATCAGATATGTTGTCAAAGTGAAGCTCTTGCCTTTTGGATACCATAGCCCATAATGAAGCGCTCCTTGTAGATATCTCGAATATTCTTCTTTTGACTCGCTAGTATGATTTTGTTTTGGTGTTGCTTGATATCTTGCCACAAGTCCTACTACCAACATAATGTCTGGTCTAGAAGCTGTTAGGTATAGAAGACTTCTTATCATGGATCTGTAAATTTTTTGATCTACATCTGTTGATCCATCATTAGCACATGGTTTGCATCCAGTGATCATGGGAGTTGACACAATTTTGCAGTCTTCCATTTGGAACCTTTTCAACATCTCTCTTAAATATTTTTCTTGTGATATGAATGTTCATTTGTTCTTTTGTTTAATTTGAAGTCCTATATAGAAGGTGAGATCTCCAATCATATTACCCCAAATTCTCGATTTCGTTTCTTCAAAGAACTTCCTTTTGCTAACTCATCCTTGTTGCTTCCAAACATGATGTCATCTACATACACAACTATAATAAGGAGATCATTTTCATTAGCTTTTATGTACGCATTGTTGTCTACTCCTTTTCTTAAAACCTTTTTTTGCAAGTATTTGTCTAGCCTTGAATACCATGCATGAGGAGCTTGTTTCTGCACTATATAAGGCTTTCTTTAATTCCGTACACATAGTCATGTTTATCTCAATGAGAATCCTTCAAAGTTGTTCCATGTATACTTCTTCTTCTAGATCTCCATTCAGAATGCGTACTTCACATCCATTTGATATACCTTTAAAATCATGATAACATGTAAAGGCTAGAAACATTTTGATCGTTTCCATTCTCGTCAGGGAAAAGGTTTCATCATAATCAAGACCTTCAATTTGTGAATATCCCTTGCATACAATTTTGGCTTTATTTCTGATTACCCTCGCCCTTGTTCATTCATCTTGTTCTTGAATATCCATTTTGTGCCAATGAAATTTTTCCTGGTGCTGGGTCTTGGAACTAATTCCCTGTGTATTGTTCTTCTCAATTTGTTCCAATTCTTCATTCATAGCACTCACCCAATATTTGTCTTTGGCTGCTTCTTCAAACTTCTTTGGCTCTATTTGAGATAACATGGCTAGGTATACTTCTTCTGTTTGTTCTCACTTAGTTGTCTTCTTGTTTGGACTCCCACACTCTTGTCCCCAATGATTTGATCTTCCTAATGATTATTTTGAGTGTATCTTGAGGACCTTTGAGTTTAACTCAAAAGATCTCTCATTGTATTTCTTAGTTCATCATCATCTTCGGGTTCTCTTCTTCATGATCTTCTAGAGGATTGCTACAACTTGTACTTCTTGTCTTGTTTGGTAGATCTTCATCAAATTTTACATTAATGCTTTCCACAATTTTGTGTAGTCTTTTGTTGTAGCACTCCAGAATCTCTTTACTCTTGGATGCATATCCTAACAATATTCCTTCATCTACTCTCGCATCAAAATTTCCTGCATTTTCATCATTATTTTTTATGGAACACTTGCTTCCAAAGACTCTAAAGTGCTTGATTGATGTTGGTTTACCATGCCATAGTTCATAAGGAGTCTTGTCACAGCTTGGTCTTGGATGAGATTTGTCAAGAATTTGAATGGGCCTATGTGTACCTATTTCTTCCGGCATAGTTTGGGTAATGTTACTTTCTTGCATCATAACTCGGCAATCACAGTACCGACTTGTTTTGTCTCTCTCGCCACTCCATTCTCGTTGAGGTGTACCTACAATTGTAAACCTGCTTTTTATCCCATGCTCATTGCATAGGTCCGCAAAAATCATAGTTTGTGAATTCACCTCCTCTATCCGACTAATGCACTTCAAATTGCATCCCGTTTGGTTTTCTCGCCAATGCCTTGAATATCTTGAATTTCTCACAAGTGCTTCCGATTTATATTTGAGAAATGCTACCCATGTCATTCTCCGGGAAAAATCATCTATTATCAAGATGAAATAGGATTCTCCACTTGGTGCTTTATTTCTTGAAGGTTCACACAGTCCATGTGAACAAGCTAAAGAGGTCTACTTGTAGATAGCTGCTCTTTGATCTTGAAATATGTGTGTGTCCGCTTGCCTAGTTGCGTGATTTACATATGGTATTTGAAGGCTTCTTTACGTTCGGTGCATATCTCCTCGAATCGCATTTTTCTTGCTCGTACTAATGATATGGTCAAAGTTAAGGTGTCCCAATATTCCATGCCATAACCATGATTCCTCAAGCTCGCTTAGGTGGCATGCTTCATTCTCTTCTTTTACTATATAGACATTACTTTCTCGTTCGAATACCTTGGATCAAGGTCTTTCCGTGGTGCTTGATCTTATCACAATCTTGTGCTCTAAACAGACTTCAAGCACTTTGTCACACATTTAGCACATCTTGGGCCTTTTCCTCTTCCATTATCCAGATCAATGAGCCTTTTCCTTTAATTTTCCCCCGTTTTATCATTACCCAAAGTTACATTTCCCGTATTTCTTTTCATCAAAGGTTATAAACATGCTTCTATCTCCAGTCATATGCTTTGAGAATCCACCGTCCAAATGCCATTTATTTTTTCGATCTCGTCATTAGAGCCAGGTCACACTTATTCAACTTATTTTTCCACCGCAGCAGCTATTTGTTTGGCACCTATTCGGGAAGATGGACCACATCCGTTGAGAGGACATCAGAAGACATATGTCCGATTTTATGGCATACACAACGTATTTGATCATATTTTTTAGCAAGAATGAGCATGAGTAAATTCTCCATGATTCATAAACCTCCTTGAGGTTTTGAACATCAATATTTGTCCATATTTCGCACTCTATGTGACTTTATGGCCAAATTTTACAAGAAAAAAACAATATCCATAAAAAAAAATTTGCATACCCGATGAAGGGTTTTCTTTTCTATGTGTTTGCTTGAGGTAGTATTTTCATTGTTTGCATCCTTTACATCGTTGGACTCGATTTTCCTGATTTGTCTTACAAAATGCCGCAATATGTCCAGGTTTATGGCAAAAGAAAACAAGTGATCCTTCTCATAGGAGGAAAGAACCCTTCTTTGGATGCCTTCCAAATTTATTAAATCTATCCTTAGGAGCATATGACCCTTTAACAATTGATTGTTTCATTCTCTCATTCTTTGTCCTTTTATGTTGCCGCTCGTTTCCCCATTTGTTTCTTTACAAATCATGTTCTTGTTGGCGTCTACTTCTATAGGAATCTTTTGAGTTGCTTCATTATCCTTTACATGCCTTTACAAAAATGATATTCTTGTTATCTTCTCCCTTGGTCTTCGCTTGTTTCTCCTTCAAGGCCTATCCTTGTACTTTATCAGAGGAGACCTTGAGCATTTAGAATTTGGTCCAACTATCCAGAGATTTTCATTTGAGGAGTGTTCATTAATACCCTTGGGCTTTTTCTAATTTCTTTCTCAGCACACTACTTCTTCTTCCAATTTCTCTTGCTTCTCGAATTTTATCCTTAATTTGTAGAGAGAGTGTCTTCTACCTTCTTGGCTTCTTCAAGCTCTACTTTCAACTGAGTGAGGCTCCCTCTCGTGTTTTGTTCTTCTCTTACATATTTGAGGAGAATGTCTTTCTCATTTTCTCGCATTTTAGTTTAATTTCGTCTCTATTTCCTCCAGGGCACTTAGCTCCTCAAGATCTACTTCACCTTCTTCTTCCTCATCTTCTAGAAGGAATCATTCAAGCCTTCCTCGCCATCAATACAAATTCAGAAGTTCTCTCTTCATTGGAGGATTCATCTCGAGCTTTCGTATGCACTCGTCGTCTCCTCACGAGCATAAAAAAAATTTCTATTGAATTTCTTCCTTTCCCCGCCGCCCTTTGATTTGGTTTTCTCTCGATTCTTGAGTATGACTTTTGTCTTCTTATGAGGGCACTTATATGCGTAGTTTCCAACTCTTCCGTCGCCACATTTAAATGGAAGTTTGCACTTTATACTTTCCTAAGCCCTTTCCAATCTTTCGACAAATTTGGCCTCTTCTTCATCAGCGTAGAGCATGTATCTTCTTTTCCTTCTTTGTTCTTCTCTGCCTTGAAGGTTGCCTCCCTCACATTTGACTTTGTATGTACTTCATCTCATAGGCTATTAGTTTTCTAAGTAATTGTCTGCGGTCAAAGTTTCCCAACTGGGCTTTTTCTTCTATGGTTGAAACCTTGGGGTTAAATCAGATAAGAAAGATCTTAACCCAGAACAATTACACATTCTTTTATGGTTTCTCCTAGAGCTTTAATGCTATTCACAATTTCGTAACCCTTAAAAAAAAGCTAGCAATGTCTTCATCATCATTCATTTTTATATTTTCAAACTTAGCTCTATAGACTTGAAGTTTGGCTATCTTCACCTTTTTGTCTCCCTCATGGATGTTTTCTAGTGTATCCCAAATTTCTTTCGCGCTCTTTGTGCATTACTTTGATAAATTTCGCCTTCACACACCATTTACGAGTACATTCATGGCTTTTGCATTAGCTACAAAATCTTGTTTGGCTTCTTTCTTCCGAGTCACCGCCTTTGGGGCATATCCCACCCGACGTGCTTCAAACTTTCATTCCTGCAGACATTATGTGTACGTCCTCATTCTTATTTTCCGTGTACACTTGGTAATCGGCAAAAAGGGCTTTATTGGTTGAGCATCCTTCGACTAGCCATTTTGGGGACCCAGGATCTCCTTCCCGCCTGTTAAACCGATACAAAGGAACCGGCTCGATACCAATTGTTGAACCGTTAGTTAACCGAGAGGGGGGAATCCTACTTTAATAACATTCATGGACTTTTAAAACTTTTCTTTACACTAATTTACACTTTTTATACTCTTCACATCATCATTTTGTGATCATCTTAACATACTATGGAACAAACAATCATAATAAATGAGCAAAGAAAGTATTGCTGCACAAATACAGAGTATCAACACATATCATGCATATAGACAACAAAGTATAAGTGGAAACCCATAAAGGGAGAAAACCACATCTTATTATTGTTGTGATGCAAAAGCAAGCCCACCCTCTCACCACTAATTTTCTCAGAGGGCCCAACCCACAGAGGATCCTTACCTTAATTTTGCAAGCCACAACTTGCAAGGGAAGCTCTAATTCCCACCGATTTTCTCGCGTGCACCAACCTTACGTGAGGCCTCACTCTCAACCAGCCTACAATCGACTTCTATCAAGTCACAACTTGATATGGAGGCACCAACTTCCTCACTTCTTCAATAAAAACACATGTTGATTTACCCGGATATCACTTCTCCGTTCTCTATTCCTTCTTCACCGTTGTCCACCACCCTTCACATTCCATTTATATTATTTCTAAGTCTTCACAAGATCTCTCTATCTTCTCCTACTTCTTCTTACTCTCTCTCTCATTTCATTTCTCCATTCTCTAACCCATGTATGCATATCATTGTGATATCATTTATAGCAAAGAAAATTTTAGCTTAATTTTAGCCCAAAGGCAAATTTTAAGGGATTTTAAATTTTAATAGGGTTAATTTTTTATATAAAACTCATTTTCTATAGTTTAACAAAGTTAGCCCAATAATTATTTTAAAAATAATTAATTATTAAATATTAGCCAACCAAAAAAAGACGCATAAACTAAAAATGAAATTACTTCCCATTTTTTTTGGTTGAGCATTTCCATGGCATTCGCCCTGAATTACAGCTCAAGGAGGGGCTAGAATGATTCGCCAAATTTTCACCGGTTCACCGGAAGGTCGGGTTCTTTGTGTATAGTCTCACCAATTTTCTTGCTGGCCGAGTGAGGTGGACCTCATCAACCCTCTTACTGCGAGTCTCAATATTTACATATTATCGAACAGTATATGGCCCGAATCCCCAAGCTTCAGCCGCGTCCATCCGGGATGTCTCCAATCCTTCACGTTGTAAGGGAGTATGCCAAAAGCAGGAACAATTTCCCTAATTCAACATGCAACAGTAAAAATGTACTCCATTGAAGTTCATATTGTCACATGAATTCTAACAAACACTTTGTGATATAGTGATATTTTTGTTAGATATTTGAAGAAATATCAACGACAATTCCATGACTTATTTCGTGAAATTGACTGTGCTAGGTATTGGTTTGAATTAATTGGAGGTCGAGAAAGGGGAAACGTTGAAAACAAAGGAGTTCGGGGGTTAACAAAGAATATAGATCCGCAAGAGATAGCGCAGGCATGGAAGCCACATCGCTTTCATTTGCACTGGAAGATATGTGAGGAATATGAATTATAGTGGTTTAGGAGCCGGAGGTGCCCTAGGGGGGAGCTCCTGACTGCCCTAATTGCGCAGATACAAAACATGTTGGGAATCCTGGATGTTATGATCTTACATATTGCGCATTTGATGATACCATCAAAGATGGGAGTGATATCTTATTCTCTTTCATTAGGTCCTCGATCTTCCCGAAAGTGACTACTTCGTTGACGCGATCTCGCTGGCTCCCATTCCATGCAACATGAAATGGAATTACCTGCTGTTTTCGGCCGGGAATGATGGGGGTTCTCGTTCGCAACAAATCAGCCCCCCGGCTTATTATAGTGGTTGCTAGCTCTACGTACAACGGGGACTTTATTTCTCTCATCAAATTAAGCTCAATACCCTACCTACCATGTAAGCTCTAATTTTTCTCATGATCAACCATTACCTAGGAGAACCATGGTTATAACCTGGGGAACAATATCTCCTTATAAATTAACAACGTATTACCAATTGCATGTTAACCCAAAGGCAATAACGCCAACAATTCTCCTTCATGATTCGGGTTTTCTTTCGATTTGTACTCGCATAGCATCCTCATCATCTTCACATACAAGTTACATTCCAAGATATTTAAATTTCTTCGGTAATAGTGTAGTATTGTTCTCCATTTCTTCAACCTGATTTCGTAGGAGACACATTGTCCTCTAGTGTTTGTATTCCTAATTTTCAATTCTTCGCTTATGACACCGATATTTCGGACTTCGTCTTTTATTCTGGTTCCATGGGTAAATTTATTCCCTCATGTACGCGGTGTCCAATGAGCCTCCTAACGATGGGCCATTCTCGTAAATTGTAAAGGAAAACTTCACATTTTTTTTTTCTAGAGTTGTCACCATTACACAATTTATTTCATATGGGAAGGTAAGTGAGTCCCTCCATAATAGAATATCGTATATTTGCAAAAGAAATTACTCAAAATGTGATAAAAAATTTAACCCACACAAGAAGAAGTGGCTAATAGTAATCATAATTGTCGTGGTGAGAGTTCGAATATAGCAAAGATGAATGCGCTGGCGTGAGCGTTTGTTCCGCGGTAAATGCACATGCAAAATACTTCACTCCTTACCAATCGAGGTATTTCTGTGACAGAACTGTGCATATTGAAGGCGTGCTTATTTAGTACTGTATCATTCTCGTCTACTATGATCAATGGATGAGCCGTAACCTCTGCTTTTCGTGGTGGATTGTGCAACTTCTTTCTAAATGTACTCTTTAGATCCTTCTAAAGGGTGAAAGATAATGGTTTGGCTCGCATCCTAAAAGACTCTTTTGAGTCAAGGATATCGAAAATCCAAATAGTCCAAGCAACCGGGGGATTGGGGATAATTCTATCGATGAGATGGGCCGCAATCTTTCCAATCCTTTCATGATCCTCGGTGCGATTGTGGACAACAAAGTGGGTGCTAAACTTCTTGCCTATATCAACACTACCAGGTGCATCATCTCGAGCAATATGACCGCAAGCACAATTCTGGCCAATCATTAAAAGCTATAAATACCTATGTTTTTCTATGATAGCCTATAATGACTTCACCCACATTTCATTTTTGAAGTGCCGTGAAATCAAAAGCTTAAAGAATTTCTCTGCTGTATTAAAAGGGTAATAAGAACAAATCTACTCTAGAGCAATATTATCGTTAATGAGGAATTAGAAAGCCGCATCTTCTAATTTTGCAAATAACAAAGATCACCAAGATAAACCCTTTTAATGGAATGCTTACCTATTAAGTCTTATCCCATCATATAAGCCCATTGAAAACGTAGGCTGCTCTTTTCATGTCACTTTGATTAAAGGATCCGCAGTTGCAGTTGCTTGTTTACGTTTCTTACACATTTGGTTTGCTTAGATCGACCAAATGAAGAGGTTTTTTTAATGTCTCAACAACTGGAAACTATGCCGGTTTCTCGAGCTCATATTCGCTCGCGTGTCACTTCTCGACTGCATCAAAGACCTCTAAGTTTTCTAGTATTCTCCTCAAAAGGTCCAAACACACTAACACCGGACATCTTCAAGGCATGGGAAGTCGGATCTCTTGACCTCAATGCTTCAATTATCGTAAATTTCATTTGTAACCATCCGATGTTTTTTCGTTGCTTTTCTTCTTGATAGCCCGACCCAACAGCCTCCAGGTTGAACATACTAGCCGCATGGTCACCAGTAAAGAAAGGCATGCATTTCAACCTTAAGCCTGTGCATTTGCATGGCTTGTCCGCATGTGTCAGCATAGCCGCACACCCATCTTGGACTCTCCATCGGCTATTAAATCGCTTTTCTCATGACCACAAAAGTAAAGTAGCCTTCGTACATTTTCTATCTCGAAAGCGTAATCTTAAAGGTTATAAAATATTTGGAGACTCGAAATATGTGGTTTTGTGTTGTAGCTAATGTGCCGGATAAAAATAAGAAAATCATGACCGTTGCTCCACGAGGAAGGACCGCAAACCCATTTGGCTTTGAGCGACTTTTAAACCCCCGTGAAAGTAGAAAATCCGGGGACTTCTCTATGATGTCGTCCTAAATATTATATCAACTTTCTCTCGTGGGATTGGCTATGATAATTCATATCTTAGGCGAGCTCAGGAGATCATAGTGTATGCACAAAGTTTCGCACAATGGGGCCTAATCTCAATTATCCTTCCATATCAATTTCAAAATTCAATGGAAACAGCCTCTACGTCCAAACAAAGTGACAAATGTAGGAAACACAAATTGTACCCATATAGTGAGTGTTTCTCCACCAAGAGGAATAAGTGTCTGTGTTGTTCCAAGTGTTCTCAAATTTAACTTGATGGCCAAAAGATTTTTTCATAAAGCAGCAGTTTAAAAGGGTCATCCAAAACTCGGGATACGTATTTGGATCACCGTCTTGGGTAAATGGAAGACAAAGAGTAAGAATCCCTTTGGTGGTGGGTTGTTTCGCTCTTAGGACTTGTATGGGATTCACTTTAACGTGAGTTGAATCTATCCTAGAGTAACATGGAATACCGAGGGAATTGATTAGTTATTTCTAAGGAAGGAAAGATGCACAAGGTTATTTTTTTGTGACAATAAGGTCGCAGTAATATAACTTCTCATGGATCTCCGAAGAACAATTTGGAATTGCAAGATAGAAAGCTACTGATACCTTCGTAGAGACAATGAAAATGAGGATCCTTCCGTATAGTTTGGAGAATCTCATTTGAAATATGCTTGTCAAAATTTCTTTCACAAAGGTGCCCATATGGTCATCCAAACTCGGGATACGTATTTGGATCATTGTCTTGGGTAAATGGAAGACAAAGAGTAAGAATCCCTTGGTGGTGGGATGTTTCCGCCTCTTAGGACTCGTATGATCTACTCTAACGTGAGTTGAATCTATCCTAGAGTAACATGGAATACCGAGGGAATTGATTAGTTATTTCTAAGGAAGGAAAGATGCACAAATACCGTTATTTTTTTGTGACAATAAGTGTTGCGAATATAACTTCTCATGGATCTCTCAAGAACAATTTGGAATTGCAAGATAGAAAGCTACTACGCTCGTAGAGACAATGAAAATGAGGATCTCTCGTATAGTTCGGAGAATCTCATTTGAAATATGCTTGTCAAAATATTTGATGAAGCAGAAAGAATGGCTTTGAACTTATAGAATGATTTTTCCCGGAAACCATCCTTGCAACAATTGTAAAATGACAAAGATATCTTATATGATAAATGGTGAGATAAGCAGTTTAAGTATCAGTTTGGTTTATTTGGACAAGAATTCGAGAAAATTGAAAGGAGATTAGACGTGCTTTTCAAAGCACTCGACAACTTCTCCAAGGCCAAACTATTAATCCGTATTCTTTACTATTGTATTGTTTTTCAATTTGGTGTTGCCAATTTTCAATACAAGCATATGGTTCTTACGTCCGTAAGCCCAATTCTCCTAAGGCAGAATATACTTCAACTTTTGTATTACTTTTGGTCAATATTCATGTTAAGCTCTTACCAATTTTTTTTAAATTAGTGGAATTGGTAATTGGTGGTTAATTCTAACTACTTTTACTATGACTTCTAAGGATCCGCCCGCATATAACACACATCCATAACTTCGTAATGAAGGATTTGAACATAAAACCTTGTATTCACATTTAATTTTTTTATGAACTTGCCAAGTGAAGTCACAGTGGACCCTAGAGTCGTCTGCAAATAACATATTGTTGCATATTGTTTGTGAAGGATCATTCTTTTCTTGGGTTTTACAAAGATTATTTAATACTATTTAAGATGTTATCGTACCTGGGAGAGAACTTTACTAATTGGTATCGACCATTGAGCACTTTTTTGGTGAAAAAAATAATCTTAGCTCAATTTTTTCCAATCAAGCATCCACTCTCTATTTTGTATGTTAGGGAAAGATTTGTTTTTTTTCCTTATATAATCAAGCATCCACTTTTTAGCTTGTATTTCAAGGTAAGATATTTTTTTATACCGATATAATATGTCACAATATCACTTTTTGAATCTAGATGGAAAATAACAATTATTCTTTCTAATTAATAAATTAGAATGACAATTCAAACTTAATTTTTTATAATGGGTTGTCAATTATGTAACAGAATAGTTCGTATTGCGCTTGTTGAAACTGCAAAAAAAAAAATTTTAAATCGTGTAGTTTGAATGTTTTACTATGAAAATGGATTCAAAGACCATCGAAAAACCCCTAGAACACTCAAAATACTCGCCCCTGTAACACTCAAAATACCGAAATTTAACCACCGTAACCTCGCATTTTCAAAAATCTTTGCCACCTTACCGATCTTATTCTATTTTACAATATCAAAAACATCCTATAATTAAGAAATTTAAAAATTGTTTTAGAAAAAAATCACCAAATTTCCGTGGTAAGTTCAAACTTAAATTTATGTGTTTCTTGATGGTCCGTGCGCCATTGATTTTCGCCTCTTTTACCACAAAATAAGAGGGAGCATTTATCAAATTGTTTGTCACATGCAACCAAACAAGAGGGGCAAGAGGATGCATGAGCGTAGCCGACAATTCTGGAATGTACGTTCCCAACCTCCGCCAATTGGCAGGAAGGCAGGCCGTGAGGGAGACCTCAAAATGCAAGGGAATCTTTGGGACCAATGCCATTCAAGCTAGTAGGAACTCGGTCCGCAATAAGACCGTAGAGGAATGTGCTACAATTGGTTTAAGAATTTTTTTATTTTTAGAAGTCTTCCGAGGAAGAACTACAGACATATTGAGGAAGTGCCAACTCGACGATGGAGTTAGGCGTACTAACAGTCGCATCCCCGACTAACAAGTGCCTCGATAGCCGTCAAATTCACAATACAAGATGTAAGATATAGGATGTCAATATTCAAGTAAGGTGTGCATAAATGTTGGAATAATTCCTTCTTCTCCTTGAAATTTATTCTTGGATGGCCTTATTCCTAGCGGGAAGTAAAGGCTTCCATTTATAGTTGTTACACTTATGGTGGATAAAATGGTAACCAAGTGATGGATTTTGAAGTTTACTTCCGAAACTTGTCCAAGGTTTCTTGGGATGGGAAATGGTGGGTGTTTTATTTGGTATGTAATGGAAATCTATAAATTTTGTTCTTCCAGGAAATGGTAACCTGTGCCTAAATGTTGGAATCTATTTTGAAACATATTGAAGGTTTTTTTGGATGGGAGCAGTTTGTTTTTTTTATTTGGGATGGAGATCTATAAATTGTGTTTGGTGGCAAAGATAGTTGTTGGGAAATGTGCAAAGTTGGAAATTGATTGTGAGTAAAAGCTCGTTAAAAATTACAAAAGTTATACTAGACCTGGATTGAGCTATTCAAGAATCGCTTCTCTAATTAAGATTTTATCTCCGGTTGAAAGCGTTTATCTCCATAGAATGACAATGTGGATTTATGAAAGAGCATGGATTTACGAAAGGGCATATATTTGTATATCGTTAAGACTAAAAATCAGCTTCTAATTGTAGTGATGAATTGTGTTTGGTAAGCGCATAGTTGTTGGGAGCAGTGTTAACAAGCTTGTTTGTGACTAAAAGATGTGTCGGAAAGTCCGTAAAATCCCAATAGACCCGATTGGACTCGCTTCGAACTTTTTTTCTAATTAAGAGTTTATCTCCGGGTTAAAAACTCTTATCAATAGAGAGTGATGATGTGTTTCTATGTAGTGTTGAAAAACACTTATCGATAGAGAGTTATGATGTGTCACGTAGGGGTATGTGTCGATGAGAGGTATATCTATGTATATCGGCGTAAGACCGGATAATCCATTTCTAATGGTAGTGACGAATCTAGTATGTATCTACCAATATGATTTGGAAAGCATTTGAAATTGTACGCATGGACCACTATGAAGATATTTTGGAGCTTTTACGAAAACTTATCAAGCATTATGTGAATAGTCATTTGCATATGTACAATGTAATCGTAAATGGACGAAACTTGCGTACTCAATTTTCTTAACTTCATTAATATATTCATACCGCATCTTTCAACATTGAACATGCATATCCCTTCTTACACATTCTATTTGTTGGAATGTTGGGGTATTTTATGCAGCCTTGATTTTAATATCTGCTATCGAATGATTATTCTATGGATGATATGGTTTTTTTGCGCTCAGGAGTTGTTTTATTCATTTATGGATTTCGGTGCTTATTTATTAGCATTCTTTGCATTTTGTGCTTTTGTGTTATTGTCCTGCTTTGTGTTCAGTGCTTTTGCTTCTCTTTTCTACCGCTCGTTCACATTTCCACCTTATAATGCACTTTCTTTGAAGTCGTTCTAGCTTAGAACACTTTTTCCTTGGAATTCTAGTTCTACCTCTTTTGTTTGCTTTCTCTTGCAGGATGTATTTACTATCTCCTCGTATGTTTTATATGGCTCTACTATTACTATACATATGTATATTCTTCAATTTGAAATCAAAATTTCTACTTGTTACCGCTACTTTTCTAACTAACAAAACATTCATTTGTTTTTTTGCGCTATGGAGAGAAGTTGTTTTTCACATTTATGGATTTTGGTGTTTTTGTGCTTAGCGCTCTTGCATTCGTGCATGTGTTATTTTCCGGCTTTGTGTTCGTTGCTTTTGCTTTTAGTAGACCTCCGCCTTCAATAAATGCTTCTCTCGCTTCGCTCATTCACATTTCCATCTTATAATGGCTTCTCTTGGAAGTTGTTCTAGTTCACTCCACTTGTTTGGTTTCTTTTGCAAAATGTATTTGTTCTCTTTCATTGCCTTTTTTATATGGCTCTACTATTATTATAGATATAAATATTGTTCAATTTAAAACAAGATTGCAAAATAGTGGCAAACTTATCAAATACATATATAACTAAAACGATCCCTTGAATATAAAAGAGACAAAAGGTCTAAAGGCTTGCTGGTACCATTTCTCTATCTAGTTACCAAATGACCATTTTAAATTCTTGCACCGTAACCCACCTCGTTATGTTAATTACACTGCAATCGAACTCCACCTACAAGTTAATTACTTGAGAAAAAAATTGCAACAATTTCACCCTCACGAAATGTGACATCATCTTGCCCAAGGCATACACATTAGTCGACTTTGCAAACAATTCATAAAAGGTTGGTGAAGACCTTGAATAGTCTCGTATACCTCATCAAGGAAGAAACTATCTTCAATGCACTGAATTATCTTGTTTTAATGGTAAGAAAATATGGCTAAACACGTTCCTAGAGTCGTTACCGGAAAGTCAATAACCATATCATTTAATTCTTCTCGTGCAGCGTAAAGGCATTTTTTTGTCATTGGTAGGTGCCACTACTAATTGGACTATTGCCCGTGATAAAATTGAATTTGTTTTAGTTGCATGCGTGTATTATGGTGATTTCTCGTATAAGTAAAAGATAATCAATAAATACACTTCACCCCTATCCCGTGCCCCGTGTATCTATTATTTTCAAATTTTTTCCATTGTTGAAATGTTTTCTAGTGCCTTTCACCGTAGAGGCTTTTGCAAGAACAACCGACTTTATCCAAAACTCAAAGTGAATGGAGATCTAAATCGGGCTCCTTTTGTAGCTTCCTCCTCTCTCGTTTTAACTTTTAATACATTCCATTTTACATTCTTTATTTGAAGTCCAATTTTGTTTGGCCAAGTTCTCCGAATTTTTTTTAGAATTGTTTCGAATCATACTCATATTGCCCAAGGAACTTCGGTCGTATTAAAAGGTTCTAAACTATGGCCGTATGCTCAATGTTCGATGTATTAGAAGGTTCTAAGCTACTTTTGTACTCAAATAAATACTAGGCTAGGTTATTGAATTTTGGTTTTGGGTTTCTTCTTGCGAGGTAGCTTGCCTTTTTAGCAACAACATTCAAGGTAGGACAACATTCAACGTTACCTTGTTAAATTTCCATGAAAAATTTACAACTACTTAGATGAATCTCTCGATAATTGAAACTAGTTAACTTTCTACCAAGATACAATGCCTTTTAGCAACTTATAAGCAAAGTGAAATAAAAGACACCGAGATAAAAACACATCACACAATTTGGACACGCTTTTTCTTCCGGAAACCCAACAGTAGGCAAACTTGCTTGATGTGGCTATTTTATTGATTGTACTTGGAGCAATTGAATCTATTACAAAGCAATATGTCTTTCTTGGAGAAAGCATTATGCTTCTCACACACAAATCTCAACTAATCATTAGAGAACCTTTGAGTAACTAAAATGGGCCTCCTAAGAAAAATTTACAACCAAAATAAACTTTATAATAACCAATAGGATTCAAGATGATGATGTCAACCATGGGGGCTAAAAAAATAAAAAGATTAAAAAGTAATAAAATAATAAACTACATTTTCAACTTATCTCCCAAGTTTTTACTCAAATTTCGAGCAAGGAGTATTCTTTTGGATGCAAAATTTAATTTCTATCCATGAGTACCATGTTCCATACTTTCGATGGACCCCGTTACACGAAATGAGAAATACATGAAAAAGCATGATTGAAACTCTAGCGCTAGCCTTCTTGATTGATCCGTGCTCTAGCCCAATTGATCAACCTGGTGTCAGGCTCCTCATACCGATCTCTACTTTGATACCATGTTAAATTTCCATGAAAACTCGCAAATACTTAGATGAATAACTGATCGTTGAAAAAAATGTAGCAAGCAAGGTCTTCGCTGTATGCATTAATGAGGGTGAAAATTGTTTTACCATACTGACTTCATCACATCCACGAACAACTTGCCAGTGAATTAATATCCGGCCGCATTTTGTCATGCCTATAGAACAATATGGTTCTTTGGGTTATATTTTATTTGGACTTATAAGTTATAACTACCAGATTTGAAAAGATGCATATACTGAAAACATATCTCTCCTTGTACAAATTTAAAACAAGACAACATTTGTACAACAATACTAGGAGAGCATTGGCAAGTTCTAGAGTGGGCCTCCTCTCCAATCAATGGAGCTATCAGGTAAATACAGGGTGCCACTACTACTACTTGTGGGATTCTGCTACAAACATATTCATGGAATGGCATGGGCATGACGTGGGGAATGGATTTTTTCTAATGGTTCTCTTCATGTTGATGGTTATAATTTTAACAAATTCAGCAGGGTGGCTACAACTGGCACATATTCCTTTCAATATCCACATTTTGAAGGCATGAGAAGGAATAATATTTGAAGAAGTGAAAAGAAGTTCACCTTATTATAGTTACCATGCTAGGTCTTCCTTTAAGAGCTTCACAACATCAAATAATTTCCATAAATATGGTTGTAAGAGTCGTGATGGTGTTGTAATGTAAATTATGTTTCCATAGTTGAACATCTGAAGTATTATGCGATATTTTTGTTGTACCATGGCACCTGGATCAGATCTAGTGTTTATCAACACTTTTTTTAATAGCATGTTTTCTTTTCTTCTTGTTGCTATTCATTTCTCCTCAAACTCCTCTCCAACCTCAATATCAGTGCTATTAGTAGCATAAGCAACAACACTACGCTTAGCAGAACTAGAAGAACGCGTTTTCCAAACTGCACGAGAACTACTTCCCTCACGAGTCACCATGTACCATGCTTGGTCTTGTTGGTTCTCTTCCTTCTACTCCTGGTTCAACTACCATATCTTCATTGGAACCAACACCCCAAAGTCCACTAGACAATGATTCACAATTTTGTACTGGTGATTCGCCATTTGTACTGGTGATTCGCCATGATTTTACAAGATAATATAATCTCGTGAGAGATTCGCCAAAAAATTATATGTACATATTATATTATTAATAAAATCGCCTTCCATTTTTCCTATGTATCATGGGGATTCGCCCATTTATTATATATATAAATTTAGCGGGGTTCTTAAAATTTTCCCTGGACACCAAACTGAGCAATAACGTGATTGAATATGAATCAGCTAGTGTAGGCATTACTTCGGCCCATTTCGTGAAATAATCGACGACGACTATAATATAGGCATACCCCCCAGCGGAACGAGGGTTACACATTATAAAATCGATGCCCCATTTGGCAAAAGGACCAACGGTAATGACAGGGTGTAAAGGAATAGGTGGCGCATGCATCTTGCGTTGATATATCTGGCACGCATGGCATTTGTGTACTGCAATAATGCAATCTTTAAAAATGTACGGCCAAAAATAGCCAGCACGAAGGATCTCCACCATAGGCACCACTGTGGCAGTCATTCAAAACTTTCTCAGCTTCCTCGAGGGTCAGGCATCGAAGGACTATAGAATCGACTCCAACACGATACAGGGCATCCCCAACAATGCGATAAGGTTGCGACTGATGCCGAATGCGGTAGACGTTTGGAGGTACACGCTGATATCACCGTACCATGGATTGAGGGTGCTAACCAAGAAAAGAGTTTCATTTGGAATATGATCCTTGGAGTGAGAAGGAGCAGAGTCGGCGGGGAGAGAAAAAATTAAATCAGTGAAAACAAGTGATTTCTTCGATTTGGCGGTAGTAAAATCCAAATAAAACTCTTGGAGGATAACGATCCACTTCGAGTATTTTCCCCCCAGTAATTGCCGAGACAGAATATAAGTCATGGTATTACAATCAGAAATCACGGTCACCGTGCGTAAAAGGATATGATGACGAAAACACTAGACGGCCTGGACCGTAGCCAGCGCCAACTTCTTGACATGTGCGTAACGTGTTTCGGGGTCGAGAAGGTTTCGAGACAAGTAGTAAATAACGTGCTCATTACTGTCATCATCATCTTGAACCAAAACCATGGCGATCGTACTGAAGGCGACAGCTAGATAGAGGGTGAAATCACGATGATAATTTGGAGGACGTAATAGAGGAGCATTGACAAGCAACGTCTTAAGCCTATCAAAACACTGTTGAGCAATCTCATCCCAACAGAAAGGGACGTCCTGCTTTAAAAGTCGTGTAAATCCTTTGGCTACTTCGGCGTAGTTCGGGATGAAACAATGTAAGAAATTTTCTTTCCCTTGGAGACTCTGAAGATGGTGTAATGAGGATGGGGAGGGGAGATTAACAATAGCCTCAACCTTAAGCGGGTCAAGGAGAATTCCATCTTTAGATACGATGAACCCTAAAATCCTACCGGAGTCAACGCAGAAGACACATTTATGCAGATTGAGCCAAATGTTGTAGCATCTACAACGAGAAAAGATCTGGCGGAGATGTTCCAGGTGGTCTTTTCGCGTAGCTGAATGAGCTGGAAGGTCATCCAGGTATGGTTGAACAATATGCTGAATATCGTGAAAGGCATAATACATCGCGTGCTGGAACGTAGCCCCAGCATTCTTCAAGCGAAAGGGAGTTTCTTATACGTGAACGTTCCCCAAGGACAGATAAAAGAGGTCTTGTGTTGATCAGACGGAAGTATATTGATTTGATTATAGCCAGTAAAACCGTCCATAAGGGAAAAAATTTCACTCCCCGCACAATCGTCAATGATCTGATTGATGAAAGGGGTGGGATAATTATCCTTAGGACAGGCCCGATTGATATCGTGATAATCAAAACAGACACGAATTGCTCCTTGCTTCTTGTCTACAGGAACAATGTTAGAAACCCACTCTATCAGAGGGATCGGATAAATGAAACCTGCTTTGAGAAGTTTTTCAACTTCAGCTTTTATAGCGGCGACTTTCTGAGGATGCATGGGATGAAGACGTTGGCGAACAGGCTTCACACCTGGATAGGTGGGAATCTCGTGCACCACAATACTGGGGTCAATTCCAGGCATCTCTTCGTAATCCCAGGTGAAAACATCACGGAATTCGCGAAAGAGGCTAGTATACACTTGGACTCCCTCGGAAGAGAAAGTGACTCCCACATGGATGTTCTCGACAATTCCCAGTTTCACGGAAATGTCGATAGGCATAGTTTGAGTAATGTTACCCAAGTTACCTTCAACGAAGACTTCATGAGTCAAAATAGGCATTTGAAGTGGCGGAGAAGGAACTTGAGATGAAAAATGCTCAAGACAGTTAGAAATTTCCCTGAGGCCAGGCATAAACGAGGACTGATGATGCCCATCGCTCCACGGTAGATCCTCGAGAGACATGGTTTCCATGATAGCCTCATCGGATGGAAACACTTCTTTCAAAGGATCAGGTGAATCTGCATCGCCAAGCCAGGGGGATTGAGAATACACATCGAGAGACATGCTCAAAGGAGCACCTTCAGGAGGGGGAGAATCAGATGCAGCTGTAAGCTCACAATAATTGATTTCGATTGGACTAAGCGGCATTGAATCCCCAAATGAATTAACCTGTTCAGGTAAAGGGACGATCCATGGGTCATCTGACTGAGAGACCATATTAATTTGAACGGTATTTGGTGGCAGAAGGGGAAAGATACCCATGAGAGCGGGATATTTGAAAATATCGGGCCCTACACTGTCAGGGGGAGAAAGAATCTGGTCCATGTATGGCATGTTGTTCTCAGAAGACGAGGTAAAGAATGACAACTGATCGATAGTAATGATTTTGCCCTCGTGTGGAAACTTTAGAAGTTGAAAGAGGGTGGATGGAACGCACAACATAGCGTGAGTCCAACTGCAAACAAGTAGAAGATTGTAATTTAGTTTGGCATCAATGAATTCTACTTCAATGGCCCTAGAGTGGGTCTAGCCACAAACAAGACACGCTATGACATCAATTCCTAGTTAACGAATGGACGAAGACTCGATAGATAACTTACCGTATATCCTCCGTTGTTGTCATCATCAGAAGAGTGGTTACCTCTCGCTCCTGGTTCGACAGATCATGATCCGCTCGTTCTCACGCTCGGATACCTGCACATACACAAGAAACGAAGACGATACACAACATACTATTTTGCATCCGTAACTATTATTCAGTCGAAGAAGACTAAATCAATTATATTAGATAAACATAACATAAGAGATGGAACCAATACCATAGTCGAGTATATTAGTGAAAATAAGGAAGAGTACAACCAGGCTTCAACGTTGCGGTCTCCTCCAGTAGGGTTCCAGCGGAGCGCGTCTCACGAAAGCTCGTTGAGAATTTAGATGGGACTCTCTCTATGGAATTATCCTTGGTTCTACCGTCTCGATAGTGATTACTCAGCTATAGTATCTCTTCTCCAAGTTCAACTTCTTGGCTATATGTTTAGCTAGCTTTCATAAAGGGAGAAGGCCTATTTATATAGAGGGAGAGGGAGAGGTTAGGATCCCTATAATCATGGAAGGGAGACCTATCTTCAAGGAGTGTTCCATGAGAGGAGGAAACCACTACCTAAAGAGGGAGATCCGTGGCTTATCAAGTTAACCACTTACTGTGACTCATCCCTGAGGTGGTTAAAGGAAACTTCTGCCTCTAATTTGTTAAAAAAAATTCCCAAAAAGGCTGGCACTGGTACAAAAAAGAGACGGAGCGCCAGCTGGCATGAGCTCTAGTGTACATCATCCACATTAGTGCGAGGGTTGAACTGGCTACCCGTTCCAATGCCAAAACATAGGTTTTTGGGGGCTTTCTGAGGAAATTTTCAACAGGAGAAATGATGTCCTTATGCAGAAGGATGCAAAGAAGGTGTTTGCAGAGTATGACACTACTCATAGTTCACGGGAGATACCCTCCAATATGCGGGGCAAGGGATTGCAGGGACAGTGACAAAATGTTGTGTAAGAGCTGCCAAGGTGAAGAAAGGAAAAGGAAAGAAATCCTATTATGAGACCAGTGAAGGCAAGGAGAACGACATGTCCAAAGTGAAGTGTTTTCACTATCATGAGCATGGACATTTTGCCACAAACAAAGAAGAACAAAAAGGTTGTTGGATCTGCAGCTGGAGAGGCTTTGGCCTCGCAATTTGAGCTTGAATTCTCACTTATTGCATGCATGGTGTTAAGTGCAATGAGTTCGATGTGGTACTTGGATAGTGGTGCATCTTTCCACATGACGTGAAACTGAGAAATTTTCAGTAGCTTGGAGGAGAAATACCTCCAGATGCCTTTCGAAATGGGTGATGACAAAAGGTATAGCGCTACCGAGATTGGTACATTTTATTTCCAGAGAAATTCAGGTAAACCCTTCTTTCTAAAATATGTAATGCATGTACCAGGCTTAACGGAAAATTTAGTTTTAGTTGCAATGTTGGAAGATAAAGGCTATGATGTGGTCTTTAGTGAAGGGAAAGCCTTCCTTTAGCATAAAGCCACAAAACAAGTCAAGAAGATTGAGATTCGTGTGAAGAATCTCTATAGTCTTGATGTAGATGTGATTTCTACAGAGCTTCCAACCATGGGGAAGTGTGAGAAAACCATGCAATTGTCTCTTGGGATGGAGCTGGATTTGCATGCAGGTGAGAATGAACCTCAAGATGTGGAGCAGCCACATGTGGAGGATCATGGAGTGGTAGCAACCACTCAAGCAGAGAAATTTCGAGCTAGATGGGCAGAGGGAGTGCATGCAGTTATACCTCCAGGTGTGAGGTGGGGTGACATGCATGATTAATCCCAAGAATAAATTTGGGCATGATTCATTGAGATGGTGTGTGTCTCATGAATCGAACCTGGCTACAAGGAGCCCACAGTACAGCAGTAGCAAGATCAGTTTGATTGATGCAGTCAGATGTCGTGATGACATGAAATCAAAGTGACAGTGTCGGATACTGGAGCGCAGATCAGAGTTGGCAGCAAGTGCAGAGTGCATGGATGAAGATGTCAACAACGCAGAGGATCCAATAGACATGTGCAGTAGGTACCAACAAGTCAGAAGACTTTGATGACAGAAGCATTATATTGATTCAGTTGTTTAAAGGCTATTCAATTTCGGAAGAGTTCCATGCAAGAGTTGCATGTGCAATAAACACTAGAGAAGTGTTGCATGCAAGAGTTACATGTCTTATGCAAGAATTGCATGTTGCATGCATGAGTTTCATGTCGCATGCAAGGACATTCCTTTCTTATTGAGAGGGAGTGTTGAATTTTTCAACAAGAAACAATGAAAGTGGCATCTGGAAACAACATGATGACACCCACACTAGTGTGGGACCGGGAGGTCCATGTAGCACTCACACTGGGTGTGGGACTAGGAGGTCCAAGCAGCACCTACACTGGGTGTGCGCTATTTTTGGTGCATGTCTATTTTAATTATCCAAGCAACACCTACACTGGGTGTGGGCTATTTTTGGTGCATGTCTATTTTAATTATCCCTTGATTAGAATGGACAATGAACTGTAATTTAAATCTAAAAATAACTTGTAATAATTAACTGAGAGTGATAAACTCACTTAGCAACTAGATTTCGAGTTAGAGGTAGTTGGTGAGGCATGCAGAGTAATTCTAGTTGTAACAAAGTTCAAAGTGCAGTGGTGCATTAATTAATGCATGTTGTAAACAATTTAACTCAGTTGTGCTAGTTGTAACTATTAGATAAACTAGTGAGAGATCAAGTGAATTAAATATTAATTAATTCACAATCAGTGATCTCACATGCAACTGATGAATTACTATTATTAGCTACATGCATGTCAGTTCTAGTGGAGACCCAGTTGAGACTAAGGTGAAAGGGAGGTTAATTATCAGTTGTGATTATAGCAAACTATGCAGATGCAATTTAAACACCACAGGATTCCCATGATACTCAGCGCAATTGAGGAAGGCTGAAATTCCTTGTGAATAAGGATTGCATTCATCAAGAATTGCATGAGCAAGGCAGGCTATCTGGAGGCAGTAAATTGGCTAAGTATTGTCAGTTTTATCTGAGATAGTGTGAGACAATTAGCTGAATACAGGAGGATTCTTGTGAAAAGAATTGTATGTAATTGTTTCATGATTCCTTGTGAATATACAATATATGATAGAGAGGTTTTGAGCAGCAAGCTTTCCCCGGGAAATTATCTGTGTTGTGTGGTTTTGATCTATTCTTTCTTTACTTCATGTGATTAGCGATTATGTTTTTAATTCTGCAAAAGATTTGTAGAAGCGATTCAGTATTTAACTTTAGTAAATTGTTAGATCGGGTGAATTCAAGATATACATGCTTGTTGTATAATTTCTATAGAACTCTACAATTTCATTTACTCTATTGCCTTCATATCACCTTTTGGCTTCTAAAATTTTGAGTCTCCTCTTCATGCTCATGAGATCTGCCACATGTAGTTCCGATGACCACATTAATTTTGTTGATGTGGGACTTGTTGAAATATTAAAGTCACCTGCCATGCCCTTGGGTAGGAAGAAAACGAGTACACAGAGGCAACAGTAAAGATTTGAGTGCACAACACTCTGTATTTAAGAAGAATGATGGAGAACCATAAGGAGAAGAATTAAGTTTGTGATGGGCCGCAGCCACAGGTAGCAGATGAAATTAATTTTGATATGGGCGAGGTCATTTTTGCAGAAGAATGAAGATCCTTGTAGATCTGTTCTACGGAGGAGCAGAGTAATTAAAAAAAACAGTCATTTCGGGCGTTTAAAGCCTTCAACAACCAAAGTGAATAAAACAGTCAAAGTTATTTTTTGAAGCAGTGTCTTGTTGATGAAGAGTTTTCGATGCGATGCGATCGCAATCACAAATTGAAACATATAAATGATGCAAGGACCGAGTGTCTTGTTGATGTGGCAGAGTTCCACATAGGAACGGTTGTACACAATACAACCAAAAACCATATATTATAATTCGCCCCCCATAGCAGCAGAGGCCCGTGGGTCCACTTGACCACGTGGCGATGTTTTAATGGAATTGCAGGAGTTCAATCGCAAGGCTCAATCAGAGGCCTTTTGTTATGAGCTCTGATTGAAGGCCGGACCCGATCCGGTTAAATACCCGAGTTAATAAGTGCCAATCGCATCCGGGTCCTTAATCGCAATCGGAAGCTCTTAAGTGTTGGGCCCGATTTCACTTTGAAATTGGCGGACCCGATGGCGTTATGCAATGGAGTTAATACGTTCAATCGCGTCCGGGATCTTAATCGCAATCAGAACTTTCCGATTGATCGCACCCTTTTGTAATATGCTGCGATTGAAGTGGCGAACCCGATCCAACTCATACAACGGATTTAAAAGAGCAATCGCATCCAATTGATTGATCGCAATCAGAACTTTCTGTTTGTGGTTCATTTGTTGTAAAGCACAGACCTGATGAGGTTTATGAAGTGGAGTTGAATGCGCCATCGCATCTGGGTCCTCAATCGCAATCGCAAGTTTTTGTGTGACACCTCCGATCCGCCGACTGCGATGTGGTCCCCACTCGCGCGTCGTGCATTTTTTTAAGTTCCGCAAAGGTTTTATGTAAATTTTTTTTATGCGGCATATAAAAGCCAAAAAGGCCTATGAGCCTGTGTAATAAAATTATTGTAATTGTTTTGCTTTGGTTTGCACAGCAGCGCGAAATAAATACACAGCAATGTAGCTTTTTTAGGGACAGAGAGTGTTTTTTTTGTTTCCACAGTGAATGTTTTCTGTGCTCTGTGTCTGTAGCGGTCACTCTTTATGTTATCCCTCTGTTAAGAGGAGAAGAATTTGTATCAGTTTTGAAGAAATAGAAGTTTGTTATTATAAAGATTGAAAAACTCTGTCTCTTATCAAATTTCTAATTTCTCTGTGTTTATAGGAGAGGAGCTTACTCTCTCCATTTGGAATTTTCAATATTCCAACATGGTATCAGAGCTAGTTTAGGCTCTTTGAAGTTCTCAAAGAAGCTGAAGAAGAAGAAGACTTGTTGCAGTGTTTTCTCCAGCAGTGTGAAAGCCCAACAAAGGTCAAAGTTCAGGTATTTCTCAAAGATAACAGAGCTGTTGTTTTGGTTTAAAAGAGTTTGTTCTTTTAGAAAAGGAAAGACAGATTGTATAAGTTCAGTGTTCAGTTTAAGAGCAATGGCTGGACCAAGCACTGGTATGAACATTGGAAATGTTCAGCTTCCACAATTTAATGGAAGGAACTATGATTATTGGGTCATTACCATGAAAGCTCTGTTTGTCTCACAAGACTTATGGGAGTTTGTAGAAGATGGTTTTGTTGAACCAGCTGATGAGCAGGCTTTTAATGCCTTAACTCAAGCAGAGAAGGATTTATTGAAGAAAAATAGAAAGAAGGATGCTAAAGCCCTCTTCTATTTGTATCAGACAGTAAATGAGAGTGTGTTTCCAAGGATAGCAGCAGCTAAGAGATCCAAGGAGGCATGGGAAACTCTGAAAGTAGCCTATCAAGGTATGGAAAAAGTTAAGACAGCAAAAATTTAATTGCTGAGAAGGGATTTTGAAACTCTTTGCATGAAAGAGTCAGATAATGTGGACGCATTTTTTACACACGTGATTGGGATTGTAAATCAGATAAGATCCCATGGAGAAAATCTTGAAGAAAGAAGGATTGTGGAGAAACTTTTGAGAAGCTTACCCTCAAAGTTTGATGTTATTGTTACCACCATAGAAGAGACCAAAGATCTCTCACAGTTCACAGTGGATGAACTTCATGCCTCGCTGATAACTCATGAACAGAGATTGAGCAGAGATGAACACTCATCTCTTGAGCATGCCTTCAAGACCCAGATGCCTTCAGGAAGAGGAAGAGGTCAAGGAAAAGGAAGAGGAAGAGGCAGAAGCCAGAACAGAGGTGGAAGGAACAACCCTTCACATTCACATGGAAGGAACAACAGTCAGAATCACAGCCACGGCTAATGCAACAACCAGCAAGGTGGACATCAACACCAACATGCTCATGGACAAAGGTATGAAAAATCCAATGTCCAATGTCATTATTGCAAAAAATATGGGCACTATGCCAACGAATGTAGAAAGAAGAAAAATGACATGAAAAATAAGTAGAATGCTAATGTAGCAAAAGAAGAAAAGAACCCAAGTAATGTGCTGTTAGCTTGTAATGTAGCACAGGATAGAGAAGATGATGTTTGGTTCTTAGATTCAGGATGTAGTAATCATATGACTGGAAACAGAGCAATGTTTTCCAATCTAGATGAAGATGTTAAATCTGAAGTGACCATAGGGACTGATACTAAGATCTCTGTAAAAGGAAAAGGTAGAGTTAGTATTCGAGCAAGAAATGGTGAGCATAAATTTGTTCCTGATGTGTATTATGTTCCAGGTCTAAAGTGTAATCTTTTGAGCGTTGGGCAACTCATAAACAAAGGTTACAATGTAGTATTCAAAGATGATGTGTGCACAATTAAAGATATACCTCCAAGTAAGAAAATCATTGCTGAAATTCAAATGACCAGCAATAGAATGTTTCCTCTCAAGCTCAACACTGACTTGAAGGGAAAAGGAAAAAGCATAGCAGCTGTAACACAAGAAGCCTTCCAGAAGGAAGAAAAAGATGAAAATTGGTTATGGCACTTGAGATTTGGACATCTCAATTTCGGAGGATTAAATTTGCTACACAGAAAAGGAATGGTAAGAGGTTTGCCATTGATGGAGAAGCCTGACAGCCTATGTGAAGGCTGCATCTTGGAAAAGCAACACAGAAAATTTTCCTTCAGGGAAAAGCATAAGGGCGAAAGCACCTTTGGAGATAATCCACTCAGATTTGTGTGGGCCGATGCAAACAACATCTATTTTGGGCAGCAATTACATGCTGACCTTCATAGATGATTTCACAAGAAAAGTGTGGGTTTATTTCTTGAAATATAAGAGTGAAGTCTTTCAGAAATTTCACCATTTTAAAGCTCTTGTAGAGAAACACAGTGGGCAGTATATTAAAGTTCTCAGAATCGATAGAGGATGAGAATACATATCAAAGGAGTTTCTGCGTTTTTGCAGAGAAAACAACATACATAAGCAATTTACCACCAGGTACACGCCGCAACAGAATGGAGTCGCTGAACGGAAGAATCGAACCATAATGGAAATGGTGAGAAGCATGCTGAAGGCAAAGCACTTGCCGAATGAGTATTGCGCAGAAGTAGCAAACTGTGTTGTATATATTTTGAATAGATGCCCCACAAAAGCTGTAATAAACAAGGTTCCAGAAGAAGCGTGGAGTGGAAGAAAACAGGGTGTCACCCACATGAGAGTTTTTGGGTGTGTTGCATATGCACACATTCCAGACAAATTGAGAAAGAAGTTGGATAGTAAGGGGGAGAAGTGCATTTTCCTTGGATATTGTGAGGATTCCAAAGGATATAGATTATATAACCCATCCACAAAGAATTTTTTAATTAGCAGAGATGTGCAATTTATCGAAGAAGAAGCTTGGGATGGAAGCATTGAGAAAATAGTCAATGTTAAAAACTGTTTGTCTCATGATAAAGATGAGGGAGATGTGGTTGAAATTAGCAACCCATCCACTGCACAACCTCCAGCAACGCAAGGACAGCAAGGGACGCCTCAAGTGGCAACAAGAACACCCTTGAGAAGAAGCGGCAGTGGTTCACCGATTACACCACACGGAGCAGAACTCAGTGCTTCATCAAGCACGACTACACCAAGTGAAAGTGGAACAAGGTTCAGAAGCATTAGAGAAATCTATGAACAGGGAGCAGCAAATGAAGGTATGAATTCCTTATTTGCGTTGTATTGTCAAGTTGATGATCCTATTCATTTTGATGATGCAATTAAAGACAGAAAATGGATAGAAGCTATGGACGAAGAAATTAAAGCCATAGAGAAGAACAAAACATGGGAGTTAGTTGATCTCCCAGAAGGTAAAGAAGTTATTGGTGTAAAATGGGTCTATAAGACCAAAATCAATGCTAAAGGAAAGATAGAGAGACACAAGGCCAGACTTGTTGTCAAAGGATATAAGCAGAAGCATGGGATTGATTATGAAGAAACTTTCGCACCAGTTGCAATAATGGAGACAGTAAGAGCATTGTTGTCCATAGCAGCACAAAACAAATGGAAAGTATACCAAATGGATGTAAAATCTGCATTTTTAAATGGAGTTTTAATGGAAGAGGTATATGTGGAACAACCTCTTGGATATGAGAAGAAAGGCCAAGAGCATAAGGTCTGTAAACTGAAGAAAGCTCTTTATGGGCTAAAGCAAGCACCAAGAGCATGGTACAGTAGAATAGACTCCTATCTATTGGAAAATGGATTTGAAAAATGTGAGGGAGAACCCACCCTCTACATCAAAGAAAATGATGGTAAGTTGTTGATTGTTGTTTTATATGTTGATGATTTAATTTTTACAGGTAATGATAATTACCTTGTTGAAAATTTTAAAACAATCATGAAAAATGAATTTGAAATGACTGACATGGGTTTGTTGAGATACTTCTTGGGAATAGAAGTGGAGCAAGGTGAGAAAGGGATTTTTATATCTCAAGCGAAGTATGTGAATCAAGTTTTAGAAAGATTTAATATGCAGGAGTGCAAAGCTGCAATTACTCCCACAGTAATGGGATTGAAGTTGAGTAAGGATGACAGCAGCAAGGATTTTAATCCAAGTTTGTATAAAAGCATAGTTGGCAGCCTCATGTATTTGACTGCAACTAGGCCGGATATTATGCATGCTGTTAGTTTAATTTCCAGATTTATGGAGAAGCCAAAAGAAGCACATTGGCAAGCAGCAAAGAGAATTCTGAGGTATGTGAAAGGAACTAAAAGATTTGGCATTTTATATACTACTTCAGAAAATTCAGAATTAGTTGGATACACTGACAGTGATTGGGCTGGAAGTGTAGATGATCGGAAGAGCACTTCTGGTTATGTTTTTCATATGGGTTCAGGAGCCATTTCACGGGCTTCTAAGAAACAACATATTGTAGCATTATCTACAGTAGAGGCAGAATATGTGGCAGCTACAGCAGCAGCGTGTCAAGCAATTTGGATGAGAAGAATGTTGAGAAGTTTGTGCCAAGAACAGGTAAAGAGCACTGTGATTTATTGTGACAATAGCTTAGCTATTGCATTGTCAAAGAATTCTGTGTTTCACAAGAGAACGAAGCACATAGATACAAAATTTCATTATATCAGAGAATTGGTGAAAAATGGAGAAATTGTTTTACAGCATTGTAAAACAGAGGAGCAATATGCAGATATCTTAACTAAACCATTGGGACAGAAGATCTTTGAATTTTTAAGAAAATGCTTGGGTATGATGGATAACCCAGCAGCTGACTTTAAGGGGGAGTGTTGAAATATTAAAGTCACCTGCCGTGCCTTTGGGCAGGAAGAAAACGAGTACACAGAGGCAGTAGTAAAGATTTGAGTGCACAACACTCTGTATTTAAGAAGAATGATGGAGAACTGTAAGGAGAAGAATTAAGTTTGTGATGGGCCGCAGCAACAGGTAGCAGATGAAATTAATTTTGATATGGGCGAAGTCATTTTTGCAGAAGAATGAAGATCCTCGTAGATCTGTTCTACAAAGGAGCAGAGTAATTAAAAAAAACAGTCATTTCGGGCATTTAAAGCCTTCAACAACCAAAGTGAATAAAACAGTCAAAGTGATTTTTTGAAGCAGTGTCTTGTTGATGAAGAGTTTGCGATGCGATGCGATTGCAATCACAAATCGCAACATATAAATGATGCAAGGACCGAGTGTCTTGTTGATGTGGCAGAGTTCCGTAGAGGAACGATTGTACACAATACAACCAAAAACCATATATTATAATCGCCCCCCCACAGCAGCGGAGGCCCGTGGGTCCACTTGACCACGTGGTGATGTTTTAATGGAATCGCAGGAGTTCAATCGCAAGGCTCAATCGAAGGCCTTTTGTTATGAGCTCCGATTGAAGGCCGGACCCGATCCGGTTAAATACCCAAGTTAATAAGTGCCAATCGCGTCTGGGTCCTTAATCGCAATCAGAAGCTCTTAAGTGTTGGGCCTGATTGCACTTTGAAATTGGCGGACCCGATGGCGTTATGCAATGAAGTTAATACGTTCAATCGCATCCGGGATCTTAATCGCAATCGGAACTTTCCGATTGATCGCACCCTTTTGTAATATGTTGCGATTGAAGTGGCGGACCCGATCCAGTTCATACAACGGATTTAAAAGAGCAATCGCATCCGATTGATTGATCGCAATCGGAACTTTCTGTTTGTGGTTCATTTGTTGTAAAGCACGGACCCGATGAGGTTTATGAAGTGGAGTTGAATGCGCCATCGCATCCGGGTCCTCAATCGCAATCGCAAGTTTTTGTGTGACACCTCCGATCCGCCGACTGCGATGTGGTCCCCACTCGCGCGTCGTGCATTTTTTAAAGTTCCGCAAAGGTTTTATGTAATTTTTTTTTATGCGGCATATAAAAGCCAAAAAGGCCTGCGAGCCTGTGTAATAAAATTATTGTAATTGTTTTGCTTTGGTTTGCACAGCAGCGCGAAAGAAATACACAGCAGTGTAGTTTTTTGAGGGACAAAGAGTGTTTTTTTTTGTTTCCACAGTGAATGTTTTCTGTGCACTGCGTCTGTAGCAGTCACTCTTTATGTTATCCCTCTGTTAAGAGGAAAATAATTTGTATCAGTTTCGAAGAAATAGAAGTTTGTTATTATAAAGATTGAAAAACTCTGTCTCTTGTCAAATTTCTAATTTCTCTGTGTTTAGAGGAGAGGAACTTACTCTCTCCATTTGGAATTTTCAATATTCCAACAGGACTATATAGGCCTTTGTTGTCATGCTTATCTGTTTTTTTTTTATCTTATTTGTTTGCTACAAAACCCGTTGTTATGTTCATACTTGATTTGAGACTTTTAATAACTTCTCTTTTCCCTACACTGGTTCGAGAGGCCTTGCTAGATATAATGTTTACTTTCGACAACATCATTGCGATTTTTTTAAGATGTTTGCCTTGGTTTTCGGATCTGCCTACGCCTTAAAATCCCCTTATATTTTTTTGCATTGACAAAAACCAATCTCGCGTATGTGTTGTAAGTGCCCTTCTAAATAAAATGTGTGAGACAAGAACCCCATGATCCTGCTAAATCCTCTACTATTATGGCAAGGCGAGGAAATGAAGATCCATTTATTATGGCAGGGTGACGAAATGAAATTCCATTAACGAAATGAAGGCTGTGTTTCAAGTCATATGATTTGTGTTTAAAGAAATCAATGGAAAAACGATGTGCCATTCATACGATGTTTTCTCTCCAAGTGTCTGCACGCATCGATACAACAATTCAACACTGACAAAGGTGTTACATGCAACAACACAAACAAAGAAACATGGCTATGAGGTTCCCTTGATCACCACGGGTTTTTCAAAGGCGTTACATGCAACGACACAAACATGGCTATGAGGTTCCCTCGATCACCACGGGTTTTTCAGTAGCTTAATGGAATTAGTGTATGTTAGCTTATTATGAAGTTGCTTTAATGGCGAAGCGCAATTAGCCATTTGTTATAACAAACAACGATAAAATTCATCGACGGTTTGTGTTTGTTATACACTTAATGGAATTAATGTATGTGATCTTATTATGAAGTTGTTTTAATGGCAAAGCGCAATTAGCCATCCGTTATAACAAACAACGATAAAATGCATCAACGGTCCGTGTTAGTTATACTTTTCATGAAAATAGTAGTAAGTTTATTATACCTTTTCATAAAAAGAGTCATAACTTTATTATGAGATATCACGTTTCATGAACATGAAATATTTTAGAAAATTGATAATAGTATTCACAAAATTTTTTTCATTTAAATTGGTTAATTAAAAAAATAATACATGAACATGTATAAATATGAGTTATGATTTTTTTGTGCATGTCGTATTAATAACTTATGGTATTGGCCTATAATATTGTTGAATTGAGATGCTCATTTTATAACCGAGAATAAAGGCGATGTGTAATTATATGTGTACTTAACCATGATAAAAAAAAGATATACACATTTGGTTAGTTTTACTTAAAAGTATTATAAAATGTAGTACCAATACAACTCTATAAGATATGGTAAAAATATTTCTCTCATCCTCAATTAATAAAATATTTCCATGATTAAAAAAAAAAAAAGATATACATATTTCGTTAGTTTTACTTAAAACTATTATAAAAAATAGTACCAATACAACTCTATAAGAGATGGTAAAAATATTTCTCTCATTCTTAGTTATAAATAAAATATTTCCACGTACATATGAAATAACATACTTTTACTTTTTATATTCTTTTGAAGTAATTAAAATAAAAAACAATCAAAGTTGATATTATTTATATTTTCATATTTCAATTGGATACTAAATAAACCATTTTAATATCCATGTTAACTAATTTAATTCAATAACAACTTTAAAAAAACATAAACATTATATATGAACCACAATAAAATATTTCAATATGCAAGCAATTGAAAGTAAAAATTCAATGAATTCCTTCCTTATAATATTAATAAGTGGGAGTTGTGTAATTAATTCAATTTTAATATACAATAATATGTTACATTTAAAAAATATTAATAGGAATTAAAAAAATTCAATGTGAATCATTAATAAAATATTTCAATATATAAAATTAAATAATAATGAAATATATTCAAGAATATATTAATAGGAAAAATATATTGTGGATAATTTAATCCATCAATAAAATATCTAAATGCTCATGTTAATTAAATTATTTCAATGTCAATAATAATAATAATAATGGAGAAAATATTTTTTGGAATTGCATCCTTAAGCTATTTTATTCCATGTATTCAAGAGATTTTCAAGGGGTTGAATCCATATATATATATATATATATATGAATGATGTAGCTTATAGAAGAAATAGACTTTTCACAGGAATTTGAAAAACCAATTTCAAGAAAAAATGTGATTTTTTGTTGCTTAAAATGCATGTTTGAATAAATAAATGGATTTAGCACCCTGAAAGCCATTAGGCACTCAAATTTTGCATATTAAATAAATTAAACTCAAAATTTCAAAAATATTTGTAAAACTTTGATTAAAAATGTCGTGAAAAAGGCTATTTCATCACACACACACACACATATATAGAAAGAGAGATTGATTTTCATCTTAACCATCATGTATCAATTGAAAATAATGGAGAAATTATTTAATATTGGAGAAATTTTGTTTCATAGTTGTGTGTGTGTCATAGATTATGATCAGTTTCTATTTTCTAGGAGACAGTTTTGATCTCCCTATTTTGTTGTAAACCTATATATTTTGATTCCATGATTAATGAATGTACACCATACTACCCAAGCAGTCTCCAGGTGCGGCTTGCTCACTTGTGAGCTGCTAGTTTCAACATTTTAGTTTTGTCTTCCATTTTTAAAATTGTATCAGAGCTGGTGAGCCTTGGTGGCTAAAGTGAGTGCCTTGGTGGAATATTTGAAGCCCTTGGTGGCTTGATAGCCTTAGTGGAAGTGCAGAGCCTTGGTGGCTGAATTAAGAGCCTTAATGCTAGTGTGGAGCCTTAGTGGTTGGATTGAGAGCTTTGGTGGCTGAAGGATTGAGAGCCTTGATGGCTGAATTGAGAGGTTTATGAATTTGAAGCATCGGAATGCAGATTTAGCATTGATGGCAAAGAAAATCCTTTCAAAGGGAAACCAGGAGCAAGACAGAAATTCGGTGGTACACCCCAAAAAAATCCATCTCAAGGTATGTTTTCAACCAAAATTAATTCAGGAGCCAAGTGATTTTACTATGGTAAAACTGGTCACATTGCTAGAAATTGTTATAAGCAAAAGACTGATGAAACCCGACATAGAAAAAAGAGGCATGCAGGGCACTTTGTTGACGAAGATTCGAATCATGATCTCAAATTATTTGTGTATGATTTTGCTCTCTTAGCTGAGATAGATGAAGCCGAAACTTGGTTTGTGGATTCTGGAGCATCCACTAACATGATAGGTAATAAGCACTAGTTTCAAAGTTTTAAAGAGACCAGTAGTGGTACTAAAACCTAGCTTGGTGATGGCATAACATACCAGATTAAAGGGTATGGATATATTCAAGTGATATTTCCTTATGGTAATATCAGGTGCATCCAGAATGGCATGTACGTACTAGGTATTAAAAAGAATTTGATCACTAGAAGCCAATCACATTAGGAATATGAGTTGGAGGCCTATATAAGTTGAATGTTACAAGGGTGCCACATCAAAATTTAACTTCAACGACTATGAGAACAGAGAATCTTTGGTATCAAAGGTTTGGTCACATCAAACTTCATGACTTATTGCTGCTGTAGAAAAATGTATGGTTTATGGACTTCTTGTTTTAAAAAAATGCACATGTTGATTGTGAAGGATGTGCACTTGGAAAGATGGATAGGGATGAATTTCCCTCTAGTTTAAATAGGAGAAAGAGAGATATACTCGAACTTGTGCACACTGATATATGTGGACCGATGTAGATAAGTCCTTAGGTGGAGCTTATTATGTTTTGATATTTGTTAATGATTTCACAAGATATACCTCGTATACTTTCTCAAAAAGAAGACTCATAATTTTGAATATTTTAAAGAATTTAGAAGTATGGTTGAAAATAAGACAAGGAAGGTCATCAAAATTCTCCGCTCATATCAATGTTGAAATTTGACAACTAATAATGTAATTTTGGGAAAAAATTTAATTATTACCGGTCAATTGGTTGTATAACAAGAAGGATTTAATGTAACAAAGTTTTAGATATTAATTGGGATGGCCCGAGAGGCTTGTAACTATGGAGAATAATTCTTGATTAATAAGAGTTTCCAAATCCCTTGCCCCGTCGAGGTTTCCTTGACACCCTGTCAAGGTTTTACCATGTAAATCATTATGTATCTTGTTGGACATTGGATAAACCAACACTCCATGTGTGTTTCGTGACATGGACTAACCGCCTCTCATGGATTCTTATCTCTGGTGATGCAATCGTTGACTAACACCTGCAGGTTTTGGTCTAACGGCAATCGTGATTCCCAACAAGTGGTATCAGAGCAGGTTCCTTCTGTATCAGTTTAACAACTGAAAGGAGATCGTTGGTCCGCAAGATGACTAGTTTAGAAGGATGCTCAAAAAATAAAGCCCCTCTTTTTACTGGTAAAAATTATGCCTTCTAGAAAATAAGAATGAGGATGTACATAATGTCTCTAGGAATATAAGTTTGGGCTACTGTGGAATTGGGATATGCCCAAAAGAGTCTGACTCAGAGAAAGATGCCAAAATAGATTTTGTAGCTAATGAAAAAGCCATGAATGCTCTCTTAAGTGGTTTGTGTGAGGTAGAATTTATCAAAGTAATGCACAACAAGACTGCCAAAGAAATATGGGATACATTAGAAAGTATCCATGAGGGAGATAAAAAGCTGAAGGCTGCCAAGCTGCAAGTCTATAGAGCTCAATTTTAAAATATAAAAATTAATGAAGAAGAAGATGTTTCCAGCTTATTCTTAAGGGTTGCAGAAATTTTAAATAACATGAAAGTTCTAGGAGAAACCATTAGAGAATGTGTAATTGTACAAAAGATATTGAGATATTTACCATCCAGGTTTAACCCCAAGGTTTTTGCCATAAAAGAAACAACTAATTGGGAAACATTGACCATGAACCAATTACTTGGAAACTTAACAACCTATGAGATGAGAATTCCATAGAGGAAGTCAAATGTGAGGGAGGCAGCCTTTAATATAGAGAAGAGAAAAGAAGAAAAAGAAGATACATGCTCCTGCTCTGATGAAGAAGAGGCCAAATTTGTCAGAAGATTGGATAGAGGCTCAGGAAAGTATAAAGGTAAACTTCCATTTAAATTCTTTAACTGTGGAAGAGTTGGGCACTATGCATCTAAGTGTCCTCTTAAGAAAGCAAAGAATCGGACTTAAGAGACAGATAAAACCAAAACAAATAACTGGCAGAAAGGGAAGAGATTCAATAGAAGATCATTTTATGCTCAACAAGATAGCATTGCATCTGAAAACTCAGATGAATCCTCAAATGAAGAAGGAACCTCTGAATTTGTGTTGATGGCCAAGGAAGAGTCTGAAGGATTCCTTCTAGAAGATGAGGACGAAGGTGAGGTAGATCTTGAGGGGGAGGTAAGAAGTGCCCTAGAGGAAATAGACAGACTTAAACTCAAGTGTAGAAAACATAAAGACATTCTCCTCAAATGTGTAAAAGAGGTACAAAATTCAGAAGACCTCATTCAATTGAAAGTAGAACTTGAAGAAGCTAAGAAGGTGGAAGACATTTTGCTAAAGAAAATTAAAGATAAACATCAGGAGCAAGAGAAATTGGAAGAAGAAGTGGTATGGCTGAGAAAGAAACTACAAAACACCTAAAGGGAATTGTCAATAAACACTCGAATGACAAGAACTGAACAGTTGGACATGATTCTAAACGCTCAAAGGTCTCCTCTCATAAAGGCTGGGATAGGAAATGAAGGAGAAACCATTAATTCCAAGGTAGAAGATAACAAGAATATCATTTTTGTAAAAGTTGTAAAGGATAATGAAACAACTCAAAAAGGAACCACAAAAGCAGAATCCAACAAGAACTTGATGTGTGATGAAACAAACAGAAACAAGCAGCAACATCAAGAGACAAAGAACGAAATGAAGAAACAGTCAGCTGAAAAAGGCTCTTACAATCCTGAATATGAATTGAATAAATTCGGAAGCTATCAAAAGAGATTATTTCCTCCTATGAGAAACATCACTTGTTTTGTCTGCCACAAGCTGGGACATATTGATGCATACTGTCAAACAAAGATAATCGATTTCAACCAGCAAAAGATGTAGAAATTGAAAAGACTACCTCAAGCAAACAAATGGAGAGGACAACCCTTCACCAGGTACACTAATCGTTTCCATGGGTATTGTTTTTGGTGTAAGGGTTTTGGCCATAAAGCCATGGAGTGCAGAACATATGGACAAAGACTGATGTTCAAAACCCCAAGAAGATTTATGAACAATGGAGAGTTCACTCGTACGTATAATCCATTTAAAAATATAATCAAATGCGTTGTATGCCATAAAATCAGACACATGTCTTCCAAATGTCCTCTCAAAGAATGTGTTCCATCTTCTCAAAAATGGTGCCAAACAAATAGCTTCTTACAGTGGAAAAAGAAGTTGAATAAGTGTGACATGGCTCTAATAGCCCAAGATTAGAAAAGCCAGTGGTATTTGGATAGTGGATGCTCAAAGCATATGACTAGAGATAGAAGCAAGTTTTTAACGTTTGATGAAAAGAAATCTGGAAATGTAACATTCGGCAATGATAAAGCAGGGAAAATCAAAGGAAAAGGCTCAGTCATTCTGAATAATGGAAGAGGAAAGGCTCCAGATGTACTATTTGTGGATGGGCTGAAAGCCAATCTGCTAAGTGTTAGTCAAATGTGTGATAAAGGCTGTGAGGTCCTTTTCAGAGCCCAAGATTGTGAGGTAAGATCAAGCACCACAGAAAAGACCTTGATCAAAGGTGTTAGAATAGAAAGCAATGTCTATATAGTGGAAGAAGAGAATGAAGCATGCCACATAAGAAAACTTGATGAATCATGGTTATGGCATAGAAGACTGGGACACCTAAACTTTGACCACATCATCAGTCTGAGCAAGAAGAATTCAGTCAGAGATGTGCCAGCAATAAAGAAGCCTTCAAATACCATATGTAAATCTTGCCAATTAGGCAAACAGACCCACACATCTTTCATGACCAAAGATGAACTATCAACAAGTAGGCCACTTCAACTTGTACACATGGACTTGTGTGGACCTTCAAGAACTAAAGCACCAAGCGAAGAATCTTATTTAATGCTGATAGTAGATGATTTTTCCAGAATGACGTGGGTAGCATTTCTCAAATACAAATCTGAAGCACTTGAGAAATTCAAGATATTCAAGGCATTGGCAGAAAATCAAACAGGATGAAAGCTAAAGTGCATCAGATCAGACAAAGGAGGTGAATTCATAGACTATGATTTTGCAGACCTATGAAATGAGCATGGGATAAAACAACAATTTACAATTGCAGGTACACCTCAATAGAATGGAGTGGAAGAGAGGAAAAACAAGTCAGTACAATAGATTTCCAGAGCTATGATGCAAGAAAGTAACATTCCCCAAACCCACTGGGTAGAAGCAGTACACACAGCTGTTCACATTCTCAACAAAGCTCATCTAAGACCAAATTGTGATAAGACTCCTTACGAATTATGGCATGGTAAACCAACATCAATCAAGCACTTTAGAGTATTTGGAAGCAAGTGTTTCATAAAAAATAATGATGAAAAACTAGGGAAGTTTGATGCAAGAGCTGATGAAGGAATATTTTTAGGATATGCATCCAAGAGTAAGGGTTATAGGTGCTACAACAAAAGACTGCACAAAATTGTGGAAAGCATTGATGTAAGATTTGATGAAGATCTACCAAACGGAACAAGAAGCACAAGATGCAGCAATCCTCCAGATGATCATGAAGATGAGAACCAAGATAATGATGAACTGAGAAAAACAACAGAAGATACTGAATTAAGCTCAAAAGGTCACTCAAGACACACTCAAAATAACCATCCAGAAGATCAAATCATTAGGGACAAGAGTGTGGGAGTCTAGACAAGAAGACAACTTGCTGAATAGACAAAAGAAGTTTACCTAGCCATGCTATCTCAAATAAAGCCAAAGAAGTTCGAAGAAGCCAGAAAAGACAAAAACTGGGTAAATGCTATGAATGAAGAACTGGACCAAATTAAGAAGAACAATACTTGAGAATTAATTCCAAGACCCATTGCAAAAAATGTCATTGGCACTAAATGGATATTCAAGAATAAGATGAATGAACAAGGGAAAGTAATAAGAAATAAAGCCAGACTTGTATGCAAAGGATATTCACAAATTGAAGGTCTTGATTATGATGAAACCTTTGCCCCTGTAGTCAGAATAGAAGCAATCAGAATGTTTTTGGCCTTTGCATGCTATCATGATTTCAATGTATATCAAATGGATGTGAAGTCTGCCTTCCTGAATAGAGATCTAGAGGAAGAAGTCTACATGGAACAACTTGAAGGATTCTCATTAACTGAATATGTGTGCAGATTAAATAAATCCTTATATGGTCTGAAACAAGCTCCTCATGCATGGTATTCAAGGCTGGGAAAATACTTGCAAAAACAAGGGTTCAAGAAAGGAGGAGTAGACAACAATTTATACATAAAGGCTAATGATAATGAACTCTTGATTGTATTAGTGTATGTAGATGACATCATGTTTGGTAGCAACAAATATGAGTTAGCAAAAGGATTTGCTGAAGAAATGAAATCAGAATTTGAGATGTCTATGATTGGAGAGCTTACCTTCTATTTAGGACTTCAAATTCAACAAAAGAACACAGGAATATTCATTTCGCAAGAAAAATGCTTAAAAGAAATGTTGAAAAGGTTTCAAATAGAAGACTGCAAACTTGTGTCAACTCCCATAATCACTATATGCAAACTATGTGCTAATGATGGATCAACATATGTAGATCAAAAACTTTACAGATTCATGATAGGAAGTCTGCTATACCTAATAGCTTCTAGACCAGACATTATGTTGGCAGTAGGAATTGTGGCAAGATATCAAGCAGCACCAAAAAAAAATGATTTACTTGCAATCAAGAGAATATTCAGATATCTACAAGGAACTTCACATTATGGTCTATGGTATCCAAAAGGAAAAATCTTCACATTGACAACATACACAGATGCAGATTGGGCTAGTTGTGTGGATGACAGGAAAAGCACAAGTGGAGGGGCATTCTATTTGGGAAAAAGTCTAGTGGCATGGCTAAACAAGAAGCAAACTTCCATCTCTCTATCTATAGTAGAAGCAGAATACATAGCAGCAACTGCATGTTGCACACAAGTAATGTGGATGAAACAAACTCTCCAACACATGAAGGTAAGCATTGATGAACCCATTTCTATCAAATGTGACAATACAAGTGCAATAAGTATATCAAAAAATCTTGTACTTCATTCAAAAACAAAGCACATCCCAATAAAGTACCACTTCCTCAGAGAACAAGTAGCACAGAAATTAGTGAAGTTGGAATATGTACCAACTAAGGAACAAACAACAGACATATTCACAAAACCTCTTGCTAAAGAACCATTCGAATATCTAAGAGAGAAACTAGGAGTAGTGTCTGTAGATGTTACTCTCTAACATGATCAGAAATCAAAAAAAGGGGGGTTGCATACAAGAAACAGGATCAGTGCAGAAGACAAGAGATAGTCAATATCAGATAAGAAAGCATTATTCCAGGGGGAGAGCAGTCAATAAATTGTCACAAAAGAGCTAGAGCAATGGAGCAGTGCATGGAACAGGTCCTCAAGATCAGAGTATTATGAAAAGATAGAAACCACACTGGGAAAAGTGCAACCCTTTCCCATTGATGTTAGAGGGGGAGGAAAAGCAAGAAAAATAAGAAAGGGTCTTCTGTAAAGCAGGCAGAGGAAGAAATACAAGATACTTCTCAGAATGAAAGGGGGAGGAAGTCCTGAAGGAAGTATGGGAGTATTGGTGGTTGTGTTGCCATCAATGCCAAAGGGGGAGACTGTTAGAAATGTTTTCATTGATGGCAAAGGAGCACAAAGGAGCAGCACCAAGACAAGGGAGTAGATCAGATTCAGATGGAATTGTTGCAGAGATGTCACACAGGGTTTAATGTATTAGTGGGTTGCGGCTGCCCATTTGGGGTTTTTACCGTAATGGAAAACGATGGATAAGAACCTCAGAAATTGAATATAGAGGTTAAACCATAGAAGAATTGATAGTGAGGATTTTGGCCTCTGTTTTAATAAATCGTAGAATTTTTTTTATCTGTATATGCTTGGCAATTTCCCAGAGGATTTCACCTCTTTGAAATCCATTTGATTATACATTCTGTGTAGAATTTTGAGTATATTTACTTCTGTGTAAAGGTTGAGAGGAATTTAGAGAATTTTGGTTCGTTTGCTTGAGATCAGAGAGTGTTAATTTATTTATGGTTATTGAGTTACACAGCAGAAAGGAGGGTTTTATCCCTTTGAAAATTCATTGATTTATGGTTTTCTGTGTAGCATCGTGAGTTATTAACCTCTGTAATAAGGGTTCGGAAGAAAATTAGAACTCTGGTTCTGTGGTTAAGAGCGCAGCAATAATCGGTCTTTGTTTATTGAGTTATGCAATGAAAAGGAGGTTTTCATGAGAAATTGAAGTGAAACGAAGAAATGGTGAAAATCCGCGTTTGAATGCGATTTAAAACAAAATTTGCAAGTTAAGCGGTTTTCAAGAAAACTGGACACTGTTGTCGCACAGCCTTTGAGTTATGGGCGGTTTTTCCCATTTCGAACGCGATCGAATGATATTGCGACACGTCACAAGTGAAATACCACCCATTTTGCGTCGCTTTTGGTTGATAAACTACAGAGGTGGAATGAATGCGATTGCCGTCCGATTAGATCTATGGGAGATCTGACAATGTTCACTTCGGTAATTGCTCAAGGTTTAAAACAAGGTATGGACCCGACATTTTATGCAGCAGAATTTTATTAAGGTTTGGAATCTGGTTATATGAGGCCGAAAGGCTTCAAACATTGTTTAAAGCACATAATAATATTACATTGCCGAGGGTTTAAATATTCATTTCCGAAGATTTTAACATTATTTCCGAAGGTCATTATATTTTATAATGTTGATATCTTGTGTATAAATCAAAGTATATAAAAGGGGGAATGATAAAAGGTGTGGGACCAGCGAAGGCTAAACCTCAGGCGCATCTTATGAGCATGGTTAAATGTTGATCTGGGATCAATAGTACCGCGGGGGCACAAACTGCCAGATGATTAACCCAAGGGGGTGCCTCCGTAGTTGACCCGCCCATCGGGCGTTGACCGAAGATCGACGGTTGTCATTCACTGCGGTAGCACAAGCCTAATGATCTTTCCGTACCAAGGAGTGCCTCCACAGCACCGTGAACTGGGACCCGCTTTCCTAAAACCCAAAAGAATCGTTGTGGACCAGCATGATCAACGGATGAGATTAAAAGAGATAGACGACAGAGATTGCATCGGAAACAAGTGGGACCCGATCGCATATCGGACATAGCAAGAGAATGCGATAGCCGCTGGATAGATGTGATGCGATGGATGTGAAGTGATGCAATCGCATATCGCAGTCGGCGATGCTCATTTGATAAGAATTCGGAAGTCATATAATTTGCGATGCAACGGATAGATGTGATGCGATTCTATCGCATATCGCAATCGGCGATGTTTATGTAATAAGAATTCGTAATTTAAGTTGCGATGCGAAGTAGCGATACAGCCATGTGGGACCCGAGTGTATTTATATGATGGCATTGTGGTACATTTAAACCAAAGTATGGAAGGGTAATAAACTTTGAGATTTGCAATATGATGAAGACCGTCGGATTGCGAACAGGATCAACGACAGTCATTCTAATCGGGGATGCGGCATCGGTATATGTACAAGACTGGTGGAAAGACAAACCATTACAAAAGTTTTATATATTAAAGGTTTTATGATTAAAAAGCAGATTGCAGGGTTTTAATGTATTTGGTTTTGAAGGGTCTTAACCAAATTCATAGTTTATGTGCATATGGATACGTATAATTAAATTTATATGCAAAGTGTGGGTGAACGCAGCACAAAAGGCACAGATAACGGAAGAAACAGGGTAATTATGTAATAGAGCTAGAATATAAATTGTAGAATCTGAAAAGACAATGACAGCAGCAAAAAGACAAATACACAACGAGCCAAGCGCTGAAAGGGTTAAGCGAGACATATTTGCTGTAAATGACAATGTAAATGAATTGATTATTTCTATTGTATGTTATGCAAAGGCAAGTCTCCATAGGCAAATAAAAAATCCAATTTGATACTGTAATAATTGTATATATTGTTGTGACATCCTGAATATGCTGAGCGAGAAAATAAGAAGGTGGAAGGTAAAGAGTCATACTTGTTCATTTCGAATTCCCTATGGAATGCAAACAGTTATGAGGTGATCCCTATAAATAATGTTACCAGCATATGCATAGTGAGGTTGAGAGAATGAAGAAATGAGTGAGACAGTGTAAGAAGAAGGAGCAAAGAGAGGAGTTGTGAAGATCCAGAGATGATATAAAGCAAATTTGAAGGCTGGAATGACAACAGTAAAGAAGAAAAAACAAAATAGAGCTGATATCTAGGTAAATCAGCATATGATTTTATGGTACAGTGAGGAAGTTGGTGCTTCCATATCAAGTTGTAGCTTGATATATGTCCAGTTGTAGCAGGCTGAGGTAGGAGCCTCCTGTAGGTTTTAGCCTGCATAAAATAGATGGAAGTTGGAGCTTCCTTGCAAGTTGTAGCTTGCAGAATTGAGGTAGTAGCCTCCTGTTGGTTGGAGCCTATAGAAAATCAGTGGTGAGAGGGAGTTGGAGCTTGCCTTTGCATCACAACAATAATAAGATGTGGTTTTCTCCTTATGGGTTTCCACTTATATCTATTGTCTATATGCATGATGATTATGTGTTGAAATTCTGTATTTAATCTTCTTAATACCTGCTGCTCACTTATTAAGATTGGTGTTCCATTGTATATTAAATTGATCACGAAATGAAGATGTAAATAAGCATAAAAGAAATATTTACAAGACCATGACTGCGTTAAACTGATTCACCCCCCCTCTCAGTTTAACCAAGGTTCAAAAATTGGTATCAAAGCGTAGGTCACGAGTTCGATACACACCCGGCTCGCGTTAGGGGGGAGATTGTTGGACATTGGATAAACCAACACTCCCCATGTGTTTCGTGACATGGAATAACCGCCTCTTGTGGATCCTTATCTCTGGAAATGCGATCGTTGACTAACACCTGCGGGTTTTGGTCTAACGACAATCGTGATTCCCAACATATCTACCTGTGTGTATTGTTTATTTCAGTTTCATTTAGTTATATGCATTTCTTTCATTGTTGATCTGTTCCCAAACCTAATAAGTGGTATTAGAGCACAGAAGACAGAGACATCTGCCAAATATATTTTCATTTGCTTGTTTAAAGTGTCATGATCCTGCATGCTACGACAAGGGCTTGTCACCAGAGAAATTGACACATTTGAATTTACTGGAAAGACAAGGAATGCGGCATAGGTTTTCTGTCGATTGAGAAAATGTGTGAAGAAAAATCATCAAAAGCTTGTGGATACCAATCGTGAGTGACGATTCCAGTCGTGAGTAGAGAAGAATACATAAGCTCCCTGCCGCCATAAGATAGTTGACGAGGACGAACCAAAGAGAGGGTTTGAAGTCGAGCTGTCGTGCAAAACTAGTGGTATGATCAAAGTCGACCTCTCCGTGCAAATAAAATCCGCAACCGCCAGTTGGGAGCCTTTCGTCAGACGTGCTGATCGATTGAGAGGATAACCGAAATCGATTCCACCAAAGCGTCAAACCAGCCAAAGACGCAACCTTGTGTAAGAACCGAAAAAAAAGGAACCTACCCGTAAAAAAGGAAGTTGTTTTTGAGCCAGAGGAGCCGATTTGATTAGTTGGAAGATGATGTTGTGCCAAAGGAGCGAGCTGATTTGATCAAGGAGCTGAACCACTGTTTTGTTGAAAAAAATGGAGTTTGGGTAATTTATTTTTAATTTTAACAACATGCTTGCAAGTATTTTGTTGAGGTTGGAACTATGTGAAAATAAATTCTGGAATTTTTTTTGCGCAATGTGAGAGTTTTTTTATTTATTTGTTGAAATAAAAATGGATTAGGGTTTAAAGAAGAAAAATGGACTAGGGTTTTAGGAATGTATATGTATGAAGGAGCTTGAACTATATTAAAATAAATTCTAGAAATTTATATTATAAAATGGGAATAGAATCCAAATTTTATTGAAAGAAATCAAAGGAAATAAGTTCAGAGAAACTCTAGTTAAAAGCATAAAGTGAAACCCTTGAAAACAGATAAACCCTACAAGGAAAATATTGGAGAAAAATTTTAGGAAGAAAATGGAAAAAATGACGAATGCAAAGTTGGAGGTGGAGAAGTTTACCGAAAAGAACAATTTCACATTATGGAAACTGCAAGTTAGGGACTTGTTGGTGCAACAAGGGTTGCATAAAGCATTAGACAGGTTGAAGAAAAAACCTGCAAGCATGAAATATTTAGACTTGGAGGACTTGGATGCTAGAGCTCTCAGTACCATTAGGTTATCCCTGGCAGATGAAGTTCTCTTTAATATTGCTGAAGAGAAAACAATTGAATATTTTTGGGAAAAACTGAAAAATTTGTATATGACCAAATCATTGACCAATAGAATTTATTTGAAACGACAATTGTACAGTCTTTGGATGAAGGAGGGTACAAAAGTTTCAGAACATTTAAATGTTTTTAATACACTTATTTGCTAGTTGTTAGATATGGAAGTTAAAATTTAGGAAGAAGACAAGGCTATAACCTTGTTGTGTTCTCTTCCTGAGTCATGGGACCACTTCGTAAGTTCAATCAGTTTTAGCACTGCTGATTCGTTGAAATTTGAATCATTTGTGGGAACTCTTTTATCTGAAGAAGTACGAAGGAAATCCAGCATTGAAACATATGCACCAGAAGCCATGGTAGCCAAAGGCCAGTCAAAGGAAAGAGGGGAAAAAGCAAGGGGTTATTCTAGATCAAAATCAAAGGGAAAGAAGTGTAAAGCCAAGTGTTGGTACTGCAAAAAAATTGGACACCTCAAGAAAGACTATTGGAGACAAAAGGAGTCTAGAAACCAAAATAAGGAAGCAAATCGGGTTGATTCAGGTATGGTTGATGAAGTTTTATCTTCTAAATATTTACCTGTTTGTAATGTCTCTCAGAATGTTGAAAATTGGCTGTTAGACTCCGGTGCTTCTCATCATATGAGTCTGCACAGAAATTGGTTTACTTCATATGAAGTTGTAAATGGTAGTTCTGTGTTTATGGGAAATAATGCATCTTTTCAGACTGTTGGGATGGGAAATGTAAAAATTAAAATGTATGATGATATAGTTATAACATTAACTGATGTTAGGCATGTACCTAAATTAAGGAAAAACTTGATTTCTTTTGGAGTTTTAGATTCGGATGGTTATAAGTTTACAGGTCAGAATGGAATGCTAAAAGTATCAAAAGGCACCCTGGTTGTTATGAAGGCAGAAAAGGTCGGAAATATTTATAGACTCAAAGGAAGTACTCAAGTCAGTGAGGCAATGATTGTATTAGAAAAAGTAGAAGAAGGTTCTTGCCTATGACATCAGCAGTTGGGTCACATGAGTGCGAAAGGTCTTCAACTACTGATGAACCACAAGTTGCTTCTTGATTTGAAATCCTTGAAGTTGGATTTTTATAAACATTGTATGTATGGAAAACAATGTAAACAAATATTTCAAACTTGAAGTCATAATAGTAAAGAAATTTTGGACTATATCCATTTTGATCTTTGGGGACCATCTCCTACTGTTTCTTATGGAGGTGAATTATATTTCTTAACATCTATTGATGATTTATCCTGGAAATTTTGGGTCTATGTGTTGAAAAAGAAGGTTGATATATTTAATGTTTTTGAAAAGTTTAAAGCTATGGTGGAAAAGAAAACAGGCAAATCAATTAAATGTTTAAGAACTGACAATGGCAGTGAATTTACTTCTTTCAAATTTGAACAATATTGTAAGGATGAAGGGATTGTTAGACATCAAACTATTGTTTATACTCCTCAGCAAAATGGCGTTGTTGAACGCATGATTCAGACTCTTATAGAAAGAGCCAAAAGCATAATCAACAATGCTAACCTACCAAATGAGTTGTGGGCAGAAGTAGTATCTACTGCTTGTTATTTAGTTAACATATCACCTTTTGTTGCCATAAATTGCAAAATTCCTGAAGAAGTTTGGTCAGGTCAATCTTGTGATTATTCACATCTGAATATTTTTGGTTGTGATGCTTATGCTCTTATTCCTAGGAATCAACGTTCAAAGTTAGATCCAAAACCGAAATGTTACGTCTTTGTTGGGTATGATTATCCAATGAGAGGATACATGTTATGGGATCCTTCATCACGAAAGATAGTCATTAGTAGAGATGTAACATTTGATGAATCTTCTCTTCTAAAATCGAATGTTAGAAAATTTGAACAGGTACAAGTATCTCCAAATTAGAAAATTCAATTGGAGACTAAATTTTTTCCATAAAGTCGAAAGGAAGGAGATACTTCTGATGAAAAAGGTGAAGAATCAAAGGAAACTATAGAAATTACGGAACCAATTCAGTAACCAGTCACTCTAAGAATGTCTACAAGGGAAAGAGGAACACCCGAAAGGTATGAAGATTATGCTTCATCTTTTGCATTAATTACTGAAAATGGGGAACCTTCTTGTTATCAGGAAGAAGTGGATGGTGCAGATAGCGAGAAATGGAAAAAGGCTATGGAAGATGAAATGGATTCCTTAGCCAAGAACAATACCTGGGATGTTGTAGAACTTCCTGAAGGGAGAAGTGTTGTTGGGTGCAAATGGGTCTTCAAGTTGAAGAGAAAAGTTGATGGAAGTATTGATAGGTATAAGGCGAGGCTGGTTGTAAAAGGGTATTCTCAAGTTGAAGGTATTGTTTTTCATGATATTTTTTCACCAGTTTTAAAACTTATTTCTATTCGTACTATCTTATCACTAATTGATCCAAAATATTTTTCTTCGATATGGAATAAATAATTACATGTAAAATTGCATCTTAACCATGGAACTTAAAAGGCATGAAATAAGAAGAGAGAAGCACATCAAATCATGCAAAGAAGACAAGAACTTGATAACGAAGTTTGTCCAGGAGGGACTACGTCTCTAGGTGCTGCTCAATCAGTGGGGAGGCCATCTTTCATTAAGTGGCAAATAAAATGAAATTACAATCATCAATGTAAAATTACACCCTTATAACTCCAAACTGAAAAGTGGTCGAAAAATGGAGACCCCTGTTGTAGAAATGGATATCACCATCAGAATCCTGTCACCGAGAGGTGCAGAATCCATATAAAATTTATCCAATTTGGACACTAGGAAAATTTGGCCCCTCTAAAAGTTGAGCTCAAATCATGGTTCCACCTGCCCCTGAAAAGGTTCAGGGTTCCGTTTCTCGCCTCAAACAGGTTCAGGCTCAGTGGTATTAAAGAAGGTCTTTGTAGATGTGAATTACATGTTTGTATGCTAACCAGAAATAGGCTACGAAGAGGCGAAGGGAAACTAAAGTCTTTTGATCCCGAAGTGGGACGTGCGTATCGAAGAAGAAACATGGATCACAATGCTAGAAATGGGGAGGAGCTAAACTTCCACAAAACGTTCTACACAATGGCAGATCGAGTCGAGAAGTTTTTCTCGAGGCTTGAGAAACTAGAAAGTGTGGGGAAAATGCTATAGAAGGACAAGGTTCAGCGCATGGAGATGATGGAGGGGATCCAGCTCCTTCCCCTTCCATGAGTGAAATTTCCTCTTCTTATTCTCACCATCATCATAGGAATTCAGGAAACGCGTCTAAGAAACCTTTCTTTAAATTATATGTCAAATTTGATCTTCCCATGTACAATGGTTAAAGTAATGCAAAAAATATTAACAACTGGATTAGGAAGATTAAAGTCTGTTGCAGGATTCAACAGATTGAGGAGGACAAGGCAAAGATCTAGTTGGCTTCTCTTTGGCTGAATGACACCACTCCTATCTGGTGGGAGAGAAAATTACAAGGCAGCAAAAATTTGGGTAACCTTCTCTCCTCATGGCCAAATTTTGTTTTTGCATTGAGAAACCAATTTTACTCTTTGGGATATAAGCAAAAGGCATTAATGGAATGGCAACACCTAAGGCAAGGTAGAGGTCAAAATGTACAAGACTTCACTGAAGAATTAAGAAAACATGCATTGAATTTGGGCATTCCATTAGATTTCCCAGATATTGTAACCAAGTATATTGGTTCTTTGCATAATTACATAAGACATTCATTATTATTGTTTGAGCCTCCTACCATCGATGAGGCCAGTGTGAAGGCCATGCATCTAGAAAGCAGGGGAACACATGAAAAAAATGACCACCCAAAAAGAACTACAACAGCCAAAAGAAGGGGAGAAAAGCCCTCTTGTACACATTTTGAGAAAGAGGAACATGACAAATATATTTCCTGGAAGTTGCACTCTGAGTTGAGACATGAGAGGAATGACAAGAAGGGGAAGTAGAAGACTGCTACCACCGTGCAGTAAATCCAGGTTTTTGAATTATAGGAAGATGAGAAGTTCAAAACTTCAGGATTTGCACGAGGTAGAACAATTGACCTGGGGTCCGATTCCAGTGATGAAATGAATCTTGCAGCCTTTGGGATCGCAACAGAAGAACCCATAGAGTTGGGTTCTGATTTAGGCGATGAAATAAAAATTTCAACATACATTGTACCAAATATGAAAGGGAAACTCAATGCAGCATGGATCCAGGAACTTGAGGAGATCAATCAAAGCACTCAAGCAGAGAATGTTGAGCTAAGGAGACTCCTATAGGAAGCAGAAAAGGAGAAACAAAGGTTGCTACACCAGTTGCAAGCTAAGGATGAGGCCCTGGAGAAGCTACAGCATAACCCCCTTGAGGTAAAATTTTTTGCTTCAACTTCACATATGTTTCATGATGAATATTTCGCTGCTTTTGAAAAAAATACTACAGGTATCGGGTCCAAACTGTTGAAGAATATGGGGCATCAAGGAAAGGGCCCGACATTAATAACCAAAGAATCATAAACTCTATCAAAGTAGAATAGTTACCTCGTCATGCAGGACATGGGTATGTCAGGAAGGAAGTTGGGGAATGCTCCAAGATAGCCAGCGCCCCACCAACGACAGATGATGAAAGCATCTCATCACACCCTAGCGACAGTGAGGGATCCACAAGCACCTCTCAGAGGCACATTAGGAGGAAATGTGCCTCCTTCGATAAAAAATTGAGAAGTTTGAAAATCTATTATTATTGTTAAAAAAAAAAAAAAGATATAAAAATATAGGGGTGGACCATGACCCCCGCCCCTATCCCAACCAACGATAACAAATATAATACATTATTGGGGTGGGGCTGACGGTCATGACCCCGCCGCCCCAACCACTGGAACAATATTGGGAGGATGGGAGGGGTGCGAGAGGTCAACCCCGCTGCCCCAACCCTTCCATACACCATATGTGGCAGAAAAGGATGGGCAGGCCAACCGATGTGGGTCTGACCCCCCAAAACTACCATACGGCAGGTTTAAAAAAAAATTTCCATCATTTTTGGAGGGGGCAGGGTTTGACCGCCCGACCTCCTCCCCACAAATTCGGATCTCCACCGTTGGGCCAGCGACTCCCTTTGGGAAGTCCACCCCACAAACTTCTACTTAAACCTCTCATTTCTCAGATGCGCCAGGGAGACCAGGAGCAACACGGAGATCGAGGCAGGCAACAAAACCCTGAGCCTTTTCAAGGGCAGGTGGAACCATGATGTGAGCTCAACTTTCAGAGGGGTCAAATTTTCCCAGTGTCCAAATTGGACAAATTTTATATGGATTGTACACCTCTCAGCGACAGGATTCTAACGGTGCTATCCATTTCTGCAATAGAGGTCTCCATTTTTCGACCACTTTTCGGCTTGGAGGTATAAGGGTGTAATTTTACATTGATGCTTGTACTTTCATTTTATTTTCCACTTAATGAAAGAGGGCCTCCCCACTGATTGAGCAGGGCCCGAAGACATGGTCCCTCCTAGACGAACTCCGTTATCAATTTCTTGTCTTATTTTGCATGATTTTATGTGCTTCTCTCTTCTTATTTCATGCCTTTTAATTTTCATGGTTAAGATGCAATTTTACATGTAATTCTTTATTCCATCTCGAAGAAAAAGTTTTTGGATCACTAACTACATTACTTTACCTTGATTTAGAACAGTTAGATGTTAAAACAATTTTTCTTCATGATGATTTGGATGAAGATATATATATGGATCATCTAGAAGGTTTTGTACTAGGTCACAACAGAAGATTAGCTTGCAAGCTCAGGAAATCATTGTATGGAATGAGGTAGTCGCCCTAGAAATGGTACAAGAAGTTTGGCTCCTTCATGGTGAGCCAAAATTTATCATAAGTGAGTATGATCATTGTGTATACTTCAAAATTTTTAATGGCATATTTATTATCTTGGTTTTGTATGTTGAAGATATTCTTATTGCAAGAAAAAACATGGAAGAAATCAACAGGTTAAAGGCTCAACTCTCTAGGAAATTTGATATGAAGGACCTTGGAGTGGCAAAACATATCTTGGGCATGGAGATACACAAAGTCAAGAAGAATGTTAAGCTTTGGTTATCACAACAAAAGTATGTGTAGAAAGTACGTGAAAAGTTCGATATGGACAATCTGAAACCTGTTAATGTTCCATTAGCTTCCATTTTAACCTTTCTTTGATTTTGAGTCCTAGAACCATTGAAGAAAAGAAGTATATGTCTCATGTACCATATGAAAATTCGGTAGGAAACTTAATGTATGTGATGGTATCTACAAGACCTGACATTTCACATGCAGTTGGAGTTGTCAGCAAGTTCATGGCAAATCCAGGGGAAGAACATTGGTGAGCAGTGAAATGGGTGCTTTAGTATTTGAGAGGCACAAGTGACCATTGCATCATATTTGATGGTTGTGAAGGTTCAGTCTGCGGATACGTGGATGTTGATTATGCAGGTGATTTGGACAAAAGGAGGTATACTACAGGTTATGTTTTTTACTCTTGCAGGTGGAGAAATCAGCTAGATGTCAAAGCTTCGAGAGACACTTTATCTGTCCACTACTGAAGCAGAGTATATAGATGCCTCATATGTCTATACAGAGGAAATCTTGTTAAAAGGTCTGCTTGATGAGATTGGTAGGACGCAAGAGAAATTGAATGTGTTTTGTGACAGTCATAGTGTTAGTCATTTGGCTACAAATCCAACCTATCACAGCAAGACCAAGCACATTGATGTAAGGTATCACTTTGTGATACATGTGATCGATGGCGAAAAAGTTGTTCTCAAGAAGGTTCGTACACAGGAAAATCATGTAGACATATTCACGAACACAGTTACAGTAGAGAAGTTGAGATGGCGGCTGGCTTCTCTTGGCTTGCAGAAGAGATGATGAATGGGCATGGGCAAGGGATTACAAAAATTGTTGTCAAGGTGGAGTTTTTTTAAATGTGACAACTAATAATGTAATTTTGGGGAAAAAATTAGTTATTACCGGTCAGTTGGTTGTATAACGAGAAGGAATTAATGTAACAAAGTTTCCCATATTAATTGGGATGGCCCAAGAGGCTTGTAACTATGGATAATCATTCTTGATTAATAAGAGTTTCCAATCCCTTGCCCCATGGAGGTTTCCTTAACACTCTGTCAAGGTTTTACCACGTAAATCATTGTGTATCTACATGTATGTATTGTTTATTTTAGTTTCATTTAGTTATATGCATTTCTTTCTTCGTTGATATGTTCCAAAACCTAATAATTAAGGGGGAGAACACAAGCTTGGAAAATTCATCAAATATTGCAAATATCATGGAATAATTCAATAGTTTACAGTACCCCACACTCGACAACAGAACGAGGTTGCAGAGAGAAAGAACAAAACTCTAGTGGAGTGTGCACGCAACATGTTGAAAGGTAAGAACCTATCTAATGGCTTTTGGGTAGAAGCTATTAATACTACAGTATATTTAAAGAATAGAAGTCCAACTGTGTGTCTTGATCACAAGACTCCATTTCAGGCCTTATATGGTTTTAAGCTTGTAGTCAAACATTTAAGAGTATTTGGTTTGAAAGCTTTTGCACATATTCCTAAAGAGGATAGGAAGAAATTGGATGCCAAAGCCATAAAATGCATATTTTTAGGGTAATGTTATGAGTTCAGAGCATATAAGTTGTTTAATCAATCTACTCACAAAGTATTTGCAAGTAGAGATATTATCTTCCATGAACATGTTAATGAAGGGAACAAAGAGAAAAGTTATGAGGAGTGGCACGCGCATTTACTAATTGATGATAGTAATGATGAAGCTAAAGACAACCACGTGCAGCAGCAACAACAAAAAGAAGAATCCAATGATGCGGGTACATTCAGCAATCCAAGTCTATTTAGGGATGAGAAAGACAAATTTGAGGCAAGTCCACTACCAAGGAGATCAGGTTGGCGGACTCATTTACCAGCAAGGTATAAAGACTATGTTCTTATGAATAGAATTTCAAATGTTGTTGAGCCCATGAATTATAATGAAGAAAATAAGTATGATGAATGGAGGTCAGCTATGAAAGAAGAGCACGAGTCAATAATTAAAAACAAAAACTAGGAATTAGTTGAATTTCCAGAAGGGAAAGAGCCCATAGGTTGTAAATGGTTATATTAAATTAAGTTCAAAGCAGATGGTAGTGTAGACAAGTGTAAAGCTAGGTTGGTGGCCGAAGGGTACTCAAAAAAAGAAGGAATTGATTATGAGTAGTGATGCAGGGGCATTAGGCTCAAGAAAATTCCATGTATTTTAATAGACTTAGGGGTTTTGTGTTTTCAAGGGAGTTGGTTCCTTATGTAATGATTTGAGTGATTTTAATGAAAAATAATTAAATATTGTGAGGAATTTTGTAAATGTTCCCGAATGTTGGAGAACATGAGAGAATTAGGTTAGTTGAGAGTGTATAGGGATTGAGAGATTTAGGAATTAATGTAAATCCTAAATTAGAATTAGTTTCATGATTTTGTGATGAAAGAGGATCCTTAGCGGTTAGTTGAGACAAATAAAGAGTTAGAGGATATTTAGGATTTTGTTGAGGAGATGGAGGAACTGAAACAAAAAATAGTGTCAAAACCTTTTGTATAAAATGTAAGCCTCAAAGGCATAAAAAATAGTAACTAGAAATAGATAGAGAGTGATTCAGGGTTTGAGAGAGATAGGGTTTGAAGTCTACGGGCTGTAGAGGAAGAAGGCCAATGATTGAATATCAGGCCAAAGAGGAAGAATTTCCTATGTAAATATGTTTGAATGTATATTGTGTGCAAATGGAAATTGACAGGAATAAGAGAATTTTGTCACTTCATGTTCAATCTACAATTTAAGGATTGTATGAGTTTGTGTGTGTAATATTGAATTGCAATGGTGAATTTGTGTGTATCAATCACATAATGGATCGATAAGATGGAAGAGAAAGTAATTTATCAAATCGATATGCTGAGGGTTTGATCCTGGAATGCGAAGAAGATTCGAATCAATGCCGGAAAGGAGAGTCAATTACAGAGACGGGTTGAATGCAATTGAAACTTATTTGTGTAAAACATTTCATGGAGAATTATACATTCTATTGTGTATGTATAGAGAAGTGAGATCTGAGGGTTGAAGATTTGATGGAACCCTAGTCTGCTCGAAACCAAGCTAATGGAAGCAGATATGAATGCGCAGAAGAAGTGTAGTGAAACTATGCGAGGGAACCATGAATTAAATACGTAGTGGAATGGTTGAACCAGTCAAAGGAGTTAGAAGCGGAACCATGAGTAGTGGAACAGTAAAGACGGATTCGGAAAACCATAAATGGTTTTCGCACGACCTTCAAATGGTAAGCGGTAAGTTGTGAAGTGAACGCGAGACACTTCATCAGTTGAAACGTAGCCTAGGCGGAATTTCAAAACCATTTTTTTCACATTGCTTTGGAGAAATAACTTGCTGGGAATAAATGAGTGTGATAGCCCTCTGATCCTAGCCATCAGATATCCGACGACATTGGCATCAGAAGTTGTGCAAGGTTTAACAAGGTGTGGACCCGATGGGGTTTAAACGGTACATTTAAATAGTATAAGTTTGAATCGTAAACATCGTGTTTATTTGAACGCGAAACCCATTGGATTAGAAGCATGTCACTTTGGGCTTGTGACCACCATTGGATAAGAGGAAGCATGTAAGTCATCGATAGAGGTAAGTTAATAAAGCTGTGGGGCCGAGAACATTAATATATTTTGTTGCTTTGGGTTTAATGCAAAGTCAAAGTTTTGAATAAAATGAAATGATAAGTGTGGCCGAAAGTATATGTTAATGTTTACTGACATGTATATGTTAACGTTTATGGACATGTGGATTGGTGACCGCATATGAACATTGGATTAAGGTGTGGCTCCAAAGTTTAATTTAATATTTATCTTTGGTATCTATTTAGCCAAAGTCGGATGCAAGGATACAAGTTTCCATAAGGTGGGTTGATATGCCATGGGCATTATATTTTGGGCATTTAACCAAGGTTAAATGTGTTGATTCAGATTTCATGAATTGGTTCTATTATATGGTTTATATCCATAGATTTCAAGAAAAGGAGAAGCTTCTGCATCGAGTTGCCTAGTATGGGAATTATGTTGGTTTAAAAATGAACCATGCATTTTTATATGCATATTAAGGTGAGAATGTGGGTTTTGCAGCTTTAGGCTGCATCAAGTGGTATTAGAGCTGGAAAAGCTCTTTTGAAAATTAAAGTATTTTTTTTTAATGCATGTGTGATGGGAAGAAAGAAGAGATCAGATATTAAATCTGATAAGCAGTAGATACACAGAATTGAAGTGAATAGGCATTTGCAGGAATAAATGAAGACAATCAAAGTATAAATGAATGAAGAGAACAAGGTCATGCAGAGATCACAGGATGATGAACAAGCTTTAGAGTTTGTTAAGGAGAAGAAGTTGAATCTGAATTCTGTTCAAAATAATGCTGAGATAGCAAGATCTCAGAAACAAAAGAAGACAGAGGGGTCTCATGAGAATATTCAGCAGAGGAAGAAAGACCATCTGATGATTGGTCAACAAAAAATGAAGGTATGGAAAGTTGTGTGAAGTTTCTAAGTTCTACTCCAATTGAAATTGTTGAATTATATAGAAAGTTAGATCTTCAAAGAAGAGAGTTGGAAAAGCAAAGGATCTACACTCAGGATAAATTGTTGAATGTGAAAGACAAAGAAATTTTCATGAATGACAGTCAGAAAACAAAGAATAATGATGTAAGAGTTCAACAAAGTGAAATTGCAGAGAAATAAGTTCATTGTTGTGAGCCAATGTAGGGAGACATTGTTGAAACAGATGATAAGAAGGAGGGGCTAGCTGACAGTCTCATGGAGAATTTAAATCAACATACTGATGTGCTGACAAAGGATTTGGAAGAAAACTCAAAGCAACATACTGAAATGTTGCCAGAGGAGGAAGAGGTGTTGAAACCTTGTATTTTTAATACTGATAATTCATGTGTTAATTATGCAGGCAAAGAAGGAAAAAAAATGAAAAATGTCAGAGAATCTAATGAAAAGGAAACTATGTTAGCTAAAAACATAGTGAAGGATCATCATTCTATTATGGTGATTGGAACAAATGAGATAACCCTGGAAGTTGGGAAGAAAGACAGTGAAGATTTTCTGAGTCTTGAAAGAGATTTGGAACTGCAAAAAGAATATTTGGTGATTGGATCATCAAATGAGACCATTGGGTCTTGTGATTTTGAAATTGAAAAATTGACTGTGTTTACAAGTGTTGCAGAAGGCAATCCATCTTTTGGAATTTTCTTGAATGAAGATGAACTGTTGCAGAAGAAAGAACTTATAAATTCCAAGGAAGGTGAGACAGTGATGTCTCATATGAAGGAACTTGTTACTGTTGATTACAAGGAGGAGCTGGCTTGTTTGATTGGCCAAGAGAAGACTATAGGACATAATTTAAAACTGCCATAGTGATGGAGAATCAAAATTCTATTCTGATAAAGGATGCAAATACAGTGTTTGAGGAAATTTATTTGATTGCTAGAATCAATCAAGGAGGTGATGGACAATTACTGAAGATTTTCAAAGAACAAGAAGAAGGATATGCTGAGACTAAATTGCAGTATACTGATGATGTGTTTGAGATAAAACAAGTTCAAAGGAAATGGCTAAAATGTTTGCTGGAAACAATTGTACCAGAGAAAGGAATTGCAGACACTAAAGTGGAAATTCCTGAAGTTGTAGAAGAGGCAGGAGTAGATACTATTTTGTCAAATTTAATTATGCTTACTAGTATACAAAGAAGAATGAATGAGTATGTTACCGTAGTTAAAGAATCAAATGATAATTCATTTTTTCAAAGTGAATTTGTAGGTAGTGAATAGAAGAAAAATGTTGCAGAGGGAGATATCTTAAGAGATATTCAGGAAGTTTGGAAGGAGGCAACATATGCAGCAGCATTTGCAGCAACATCTACAACAACAAATGCAACAGAAATTGAAACCAGCAACAAAAGGCAGAGTAATTTCCAAATAGAAGATAAACTGGACATAGAAATTGAAAGCATAAGAAGATTGATGATGAAATTATCTTGGAAAAAGACAGTAGCAAGAAAGCAAAGAAATTATAGCAAAGGAAAAACAAGAACATAATGTGAAAGCATAGCTAGTGGCAAGATGCAAAACACGATATGGAAGCCTGGAAAAGTGCAGTTGAAGAATAATGCAGCTATTGGATAGCAGCAAACAGAGTATGGGATCCAGGAGGCAAAGATTAAAAGCACATGATAAGGAGATCATGATTATTTTTGACCTTGGGAGTTTGATGCAGGGGCATTAGGCTCAAGAAAATTCCATGTATTTTAATAGACTTAGGGGTTTTGTGTTTTCAAGGGAGTTGGTTCCTTATGTAATGATTTGAGTGATTTTAATGAAAAATAATTAAATATTGTGAGGAATTTTGTAAATGTTCCCGAATGTTGGAGAACATGAGAGAATTAGGCTAGTTGAGAGTGTATAGGGATTGAGAGATTTAGGAATTAATGTAAATCCTAAATTAGAATTAGTTTCATGATTTTGTGATGAAAGAGGATCCTTAGGGGTTAGTTGAGGCAAATAAAGATTTAGAGGATATTTAGGATTTTGTTGAGGAGATGGAGGAACTGAAACCAAAAATAGTTTCAAAACCTTTTGTATAAAATGTAAGCCTCAAAGGCATAAAAAACAGTAAGTAGAAATAGATAGAGAGTGATTTAGGGTTTGAGAGAGATAGGTTTTGAAGTCTACAGGCTATAGAGGAAGAAGGCCACTGATTGAATATCAGGCCAGAGAGGAAGAATTTCCTATGTAAATACTAGTTTTAATATAGAAATTCAATTTCTGAATTGTGTTTGAATGTATATTGTGTGCAAATGGAAATTGACAGGAACAAGAGAATTCTGTCACTTCATGTTCGATCTACAATTTAAGGATTAAATGAGTTTGTGTGTGTAATATTGAATTGAAATGGTGAATTTGTGTGTATTGATCATAGAATGGATCGATAAGATGAAAGAGAAAGTAATTTCTCAAATTGATATGCTAAGGGTTTGATCCTGGAATGTGAAGAAGATTCAGATCAATGTCGGAAAGGAGAGTCAATTATAGAGAAGGGTTGAATGCAATTGAAACTGATTTGTGTAAAACATTTCATGGATAATTATACATTCTATTGTGTATGTATAGAGCAGTGAGATCCGAGGGTTGAAGATTTGATGGAACCCTAGTCTGCTCAAAACCAAGCTAATGGAAGCAGATATGAATGCGCAGAAGAAGTGTAGTGAAATTATGTGAGGGAACCGTGAATTAAAGACGGAGTGGAATGGTTGAACCGGTCAAAGGAATTAGAAGCGGAACCGTGAGTAGTGGAACAGTAAAGGCGGATTCGGAAAACCATAAATGGTTTTCGCGCGGCCTTCAACTGGTAAGCGGTAAGTTGTGAAGTGAACGCGATACACTTCATCAGTTGACACGTAGCTTTGGCAGAATTTCAAAACCATTTGTTTCACGTTGCTTTGGAGCAATAACTTTCCGGGAATAAATGAGTGCGATAGCCCTCCAATCCTAGCCATTGGAGATCCGATGACATTCGCATCAAAAGTTGCGCAAGGGTTAACAAGTTGTGGACCCGACGGGGTTTAAATGGTACATTTGAATAGTATAAGTTTGAACCATAAACATCGTGTTTATTTGAACACGAAACCCGATGTATTAGAATCATGTCACTTTGGGCTTGCGACCGCCGTTGGATAAGAGGAAGCATGTAAGTCATCGACATAGGTAAGTTAATAAAGTTGTGGGGCTGAGAACATTAATATATGTTGGTGCTTTGGGTTTAATGCAAAGTTGATGTTTTGAATAAAATGAAATGATAAGTGTGGCCGAAATTATATGTTAAGGTTTATGGACATGTGGATTGGTGACCGCATATGAACATTGGATTAAGGTGTGGCTCCAAAGTTTAATTTAATATTTATCTTTGGTATCTATTTAGCCAAAGTCGGATGCAAGGATACAAGTTTCCATAAGGTGGGTTGATATGTTGTGGGCATTATATTTTGGGTATTTAACCAAGGTTAAATGTGTTGATTTAGATTTCATGAATTGGTTCTATTGTATGGTTTATAACCATAGATTTCAAGAAAAGGAGAAGCTTCCGCATTGAGTTTCCCAATATGGGAATTATGTTGGTTTAAAAATGAACCATGCATTTTTATATGCATATTAAGGTGAGAATGTGGGTTTTACAGCTTTAGGCTGCATCAAGTAGAATTTTTCTCCCGTAGCTAAGTTAAATACCATTAGAATGTTAATAGCTCTAGCTACTAAGTACCATTAGAGTTTACACCAGCTAGATGTGAAATATTATTTTTTAAATGGAGAATTGAAGGAAGAGGTATATTTAACACAACCTGAAGGGTGTATTGGCTCACACCGTGGGGTGTTTTCCTCTTTTGAGGAGCCTTGGCTAGTTTCGGGTGTGGCTGTGCGACACTGATTGCTTATCCGAGCAAGCTTCAAGTAGAGATCTAGTATTTATGTGTTTTTTTTTAAGATTTTGGCTATGATGAAAACAAATGTATGGATATGTTTCAGTGCTCTTTTGCGAGACACAAAACAGATAGAATGCATTTAGTATGTACTTTGTAAAATTTTTATGCTTAATAGAAATTTTCGATTGTTTCCTTGGAAAAAAAAAAACACAACCTGAAGGGTTCATTAAATAGGGGCAGGAACACTTGGTCTGTAAATTAAAGAAGGCATTGTATGGATTGAATCAGACACCTAGATCTTGGTATGAGAAAATATACTCTTTCTTCTTGCAATATGGTTATAAGAGAAGTAAAAATTATCCAAATTTGTATACCATATTTAATTCAAAGGGGAATATTGTGTTGATTTCTTTATATGTTGATGATCTAATTGTTACTAAAAAATTTGATGAATTGATTAAAGAAATCAAAGTGAAGATGTCATAGGTTTTTGAAATGAAGGACCTTGGAGAATTAAATTATTGTTTGGGTCTTGAATTTTGGAGGGATTCTGGCCAAACTTTTCTCACTCAAGGAAAGTATGTTAGGGTATTATTGAAGAAATTCGGAATGGATCAGTGTAAAGCTCCCTCAGTACCTATACAACAGAATTTTAAACTTCATAATGATGATTTTTCTAAAGATGTGGATGCTACATTGTATGGACAACTAGTTGGAAGTATGATTTATTTGAATACAACTAGACCTGACTTAGCATTTTCAGTCAGTGTGTTGAGTCAGTTTATGTCAAAACCTCTTGAGAATCATTGGGTGGCAGCAAAAGGTGTCTTAAGGTATCTTCAAGGAACCATAAATTTTTGCATTAAATATATTGATTCTTGTAATGTTAAACTAACAGGTTATTCAGATTTAGACTTGGCTGGAAACATTGATGATAAAATATCCATAACAAGTTATAATTCCAGTATTAGGTCTGGGGTCATTTCTTGGAGCAGTAAGAACTAGAGTACTATATCTTTATCTTCAACAGAAGCAGAGTATCGAGCTGTATGTGCAACCACTTGTGAAGAAATTTGGTAGATGAGACTTCTTCATGATGCAGGAGAAGAACAAAAATATTCTACAATGATTAAATGCGACAACCAAAGTTCAATCAAGCTGGAAAATAACCCTGGTTTTCATAAAAACACAAAACATATTCATACTGAGTTTCACTTTGTTAGAGAAAAGGTTCAATCTAAAGAAACTTTTATTGAATATTGTAATACCTGTGAGAATGTAGCATATTTCTTCACCAAGCTCCTTGGGAAGATTAAATTTGATTTTTTTATGGAGATGTTAGGTGTGCAAGTGAATTCTTTCTCCATTAAGGGGGAGAGTTGAAAATAATGGAGAAATTATTTAATATTGGAGATAGTTTGTTTCACAGTTGTGCGTGTGTTCTAGATTATGATTAGTTTCTATTTTCTAGGAGACAATTTTGATCTCGCGTAAACCTATATATTTTGATTCCATGATTAATGATGTGCGCGGTACTAGCCAAGTAGTCTCCAAGTGCAGCTTGGTCACCTGTAAACTGCTACTTTCAGTGTTTCAGTTTTGTCTTCCATTTTTAATAGTATCAAGTTCCTAAAGAGATGTAATATTTGGAGGTGCAATTTTTTGAAATTTTACCTTATAAAAAAAGTATGCAATTCAAAAAATATAATCCTAGAAAAGCCTATTTTACATATTAAGGATTTCATTTCACCCACTCAATATGTACTCACCTTTATTGTGCCCAAGTCCAATACTCTTATCATTATTATGATTAGTATACGCTATCTCATTATAGATAAGTGTGTATGGAGTGGAAAATGCGGGGAGGAACCGGGGACTAGCATTTTCATTATAAGAGTAAGAGATACTCATTATGGATAAGTGTGTATGGAATGGAAAATGAGGGGAGCAAACGGGGACTAACCTTTTCATTGTAAGAGATATATGTTTTCTTTCTTTCTTTATTATTTTTGTTGGGATAAGTGTTTTAGTGGTAGTTATTGAAAGCTATTTTTAAAAAAATGTTAAATGATTTTTTTAAAATAAATAAATAATAAAAAAAAATTATAATTTAATTAATTGTTATGATTTTTTAAAACTTGATTAAAGTGTTGATGTTTATTAGCTATTTATTTTTATAACTATGTTAATAAATAGAAATGACTATCATGTATGATGAAATGACTTTCCAATGCATTGTTACATACCCATTGGCATTGTATCCATTTAAAATATGTTCATTTTAATTATTAGATGTTTTTCTGTTTTATTGAGATATTTTTGAGTAGAGAGAACATTTCCAGCTTAGTATGAAAAAGATGTTATGTAAATATTTTGGCCGAAAGATCAATTTACACACAGATTGAAATAAAATACAATTATAATTAAAATTATTATTATTATTATTATTATTATTAATTAAAACATATTAACTCTAATTAACTAACTAACTAACTAACTATATATATATATATATATATATATATATTAAAAAATTAAAATAGATCTAGAATAATTTAATTATTAAGATTTAATCCCTCTATATATTTGATAAATCTAGAATTAAAAAAAGCCCTAAGGGTTAGCTCAATTGGTTGAGTCCCTGCTTGGAAGTAGTCCGAGATTGAGAGGTCATAGGATCAAATATCCTAGAAGCATGTGGAGAGGTCACTGATGAGTTGTTTATCAATGTCTCATCTTACAACATGTTATATTTTGGTGGAAAGATTATCATAAATATCATGAATTGAGATGATAAGAAAGACAATTAGAGATGAGTTGTTTATCAATGTCTCATCTTACAACATGTTATCATGAATTGAGATGATAAGAAGCGATACATCATAAAAAAAATGTATATGTATAATTATCAATTTAAAAAGTAATATTTAACATGGAACATCAAGTATCAAAAGAGGTAATCAATAAAGATATAATAAATCTAAACATCAACTCCTAGCAACAACATCCATGTAAAGATCTTAAATTGACTTAAATTGTTATTAAAAAGATAGTAAAGATCTTTTCTATCTATCTTTTTTAAACAATGAGAAAACCTATCATAACTCAGTTGTTAAATATGAAAACAACTATCATTATTACTATTTATCTATTATATCATATTTGTTGTACTTTTACAAGATTACTAAATTATATTAATTACATATAATATTAATATTTTATGGGTTTTTCCTAAAAATATTATTATAAAATTATTAAAAAAAAACTAATTTACATTTCAATTATAATAATTATATATTTTTTAATATTAAAAAAAAATCCAAAAGCAAATTTCTATAATAACTCTTAACATATTTATAAAATAAAATTTTCAAACCAAAATCATCAAAATAATATTTTAATAATAATATGATAGTATTGCAATAAATTCAATTCCATTTACGTATTTCCTAACCTTTCACACCCTAACATAATAAAAGATATACATATAAATAGATTTTCAATATAAAAACTTCAAATAATTTTTAAAGCTGCTAACTTTCAACACCTTAACATAATGAAAAATAAACATAAAAATATTTTCAAAATAAAATTCTCCAAACTAATTTCTTTTACCAACGTTTTAAAACAAACCTTTGCACATTAATACATACATATACATATATATATATATATATATATATATATATATATATATAATACTTCAGTATGATTATTGTGCCCAATTTAAACCTCTTCAACAATTCAAATCCTAACACCTAAACTAACTATTATCACATTGAAACTTTCTTCCATAAATACATAAACCTAAAATCTACAGTTTCACAATAAACTCTCAATAAACTCTCTGGCACAAAAATCGTTCACATGTTTCATAAAAATAAACAAAGATAGAGAGCATCTATCTTTAACGAAAGAGTTAAACAGTCCACTCTGAAGTGGAAGATCTGTCATCATCTTTGGAAGCTCACCAAAGAAAAATTTCTTAATATTCTGTTACAATCCGCGTTCACTATAACCGGAAAATAAAAGCAACTATTGTAATGGCATGCATAGCCTTGCCTGAGATGAAGCTCTGGTCAATGACAATATAGCTGCCACAAATTGCATGTGCCTATCTTCAATTTTAGTAATACGACGTGGTATTCGGATTTCCATGGTTTCAAGAGCAGGAGTGCTCTTAAGCAAGCACTCTATCACAGCCATTTCCTTCTCATCAAAATTATTTAACCCTACGTAGTGTGTCCGAAATTGTCCATTTACACATGGTGGATTCTGATCACTAGTTAAGTCCTGCATGAAAAGCAAAGCAGAAATGAAGCAGGTTAATCTACTCTCTATATTTTTTCACAGATAATTTAGTTATTTTAATGGAAATCGAAGGAGATAAATATATAAATTAACTTAACTATAGAAATTAAATAGACATCAAAACATTAATTTTATAATAAATTTTATTTTGTTAAAATTAATTAAATTATTATTAATTATAAAGAATTTTTTTTTGTAAATTAATAGTTTATTCATTCTTCCCAAAAAATACATTAGTAGAAAAACGCAGGTAGTCTTACTCCGACTAGGTTTATTGAGTATCGTTATCAGCATATGACAATAAAATAGAAAAGCATCAAGAGACACTCCACAACTTAAGAGGCCATAGGCCCTAGTAAACACACAAGACAAATAAAACACCTATAACCATGCTAATCGTCGGAGGTGATGGAAGTTGGGTTGTCCAGAGTTGTTACAGGAGGAGGAGGACGATGAAATGAGCATTGAAGGTGCTCCTTGGAATTGGCCATCCACGCCTCTAGCTTCTCGACTTTCTCAGATAACAAGTTTTGGCCTCGCCAAACCACCACTACACGCTCCCGGACATGACACTGGAAATAGTGCATTTTGTTCAGAGTAGCAATTAACTCGGCATGTTCCTCCTGTTGCACCCGCTCTGAGGTTTCCAAGCATTCAAGAATAGATTGTATCAAATCCCGACACAACTCCACACAACAGCCTTGCCACTACCCTTGTCCCCCATGATGCGCCATCCCCCGTCATCCTGAGCCACGACGATGAACCGACCCACCACTTTGCTGACCTGGAGGGGTGTGGCTCCCACGACCTGTCGACGCAACACCACAACTGCCACCCCGAGATACAAACCTCGCACGACCAAAATGCCCCATCTTGCCACCACCTCGACCACCTGTAGCCCTCTAACTCGAGCGATTGCCACTGTTGTTGCCCCGCCTTGAGCCATCGCTACCATTCGCAACTTCTAACTGAGAGAAAGACGCGCTAGCTCACGAGCTGCCCAAATTGGGCGTAATTTGTGAGGAGCGCCCAAAACGAGGAACCAGATACATGGTTATCAATCCAAGATAGTAGAACCAGGCACCGGGAAAACCCTCGAGAACCTTCAGAGACTGTGACGACCCACAGGGAGAAGCACACCACCCGCACCGACATGACCACCACTAACCAGCCCCAAATGCACACGAAGAACCATAATTATACACCAGCCTCAGAAGAAAACCTGTTCCACTTTCAAAGACGAGCCCACACTAGGAAAACTGCTCGAAAAACAATATACTTGCTCCCCAAACACCACTGAGCGTTGCAGGAGCCCAAGAGGGAACCAAAGATGGCTGCAATTCCGCCCAATTTCCAGAACAAAAGGTTACCACCCAACCCGAACTAGACCAAAAAAACACACTCAAAACCAAAAGGTCAAAACATTTACTATATTCAAAGAACCTGACATGAAGACTAAACATGCAATTGACAAAAAGACTCACCCGAAAGAAGAGGAGGGAGTGCCGACGGCAAGGGCGCCACCTCTTACAGATGGGGAACCCTCTTAAGCAGCTTCCTCTTTGCACAGGGATCACACTACCGACTCCCTTGCTCTTCAAAATGCAGAATAACCAGTTACAGACCTCGCCACCCTCCATTAAACTCTAACGATCATCACCACCTCCGGGAACTGAAACAAAATTAAGTTTCACACATACAACGTTTATCCCTCCCATACACGATGAATATTGAGAGGATAGGGAAGTCGGCCCTCCCACATGCGACCACACGCTCAACATGAGTGCCATGATTGTAAGTTAAACATGAATTCAAAATAGAAAATGGTTAGATATTAATCTTTCTTGGGGTCTTGATATATTTGTCCAACCCTTTAAAGCTTTAAGCAATAAACTTTTCCTTTTGTTAAATATGTTTTACTTTTATGGTTCTGACATTGAGACCACACAAGCCCCATCTTGAATGAACTAGTATAATCTATAATATCATGATTTTTTTTTTCTAAGTTTAATCTTGGCACATCGATATTGATAATGGCTAGTATCATTAATGGCAAGAAATGGCCATTTATTGTGTATTACATTGAGATATGGTTGACTTAAATTCAAGTAGATTTATCATTGGGGACATTTTCAGCTCTCATTTTTATTTTTTTTAAACTTAGGCCAAGTCCACTAGTATTCTCGTCTCACATATTTCTTGAATTTGTGTTTTCACAGCTCTTAAGAAGTAGCAGAGCATACATACTTTCTACTCTGGATTTGCAACCTTTTAAAACATACATGTAATTCATTATTCAAACATGTTATCTTCAGTTCTTCCATGTCCATCTTGATGGTTGTTCAACATATGTTTTAGTCAATTCATGTATTTTTTCATAGTATTGTAAACCTTCGGAGCTGGAGTTTTGAAACTGGACAATTTGAGTCTGGGGCTATGCCAATAGTGGTTTTTTTAGGGAATAATGGGGCAGGGAAGAATAGGTTTTTCTCTTCTTTCCAGAGGTGGAAGGCATGTGACAAGCATTGGGATTATCATTATCAGAGTCATTGGAGTTCTCTGGTTTTACAGATACCACAATTATGTTTTTAGGTTGACCAGACATGATGAATTAATATTTAACAAGAAATGAGAGGAGGGGAAAGTATGTGTAAATCCTCACAACTTGTGCACTTCTCAACCTAAAAGTGGGCTTGGTTTAGAAGAGAAAACAAACTACTATGCTAGAACCTCCAAAGTGAATGCTTAGGGAAACCTCACAACACATTGATGGGCTAATATCTCCAGTTAAATATGGGAGGTTTAACAACAACCCAATTCTAACATGGCAAGCGTTGTTATGAGTGGCTAAGCCCTAATGACATAATCTCCTCTCCATAACAAAAATAACTAGGGGGTGAAAAAGAAACAAAGTTCTTGAGATCAATTCCCAATATGAAGACACTGCCTGTGTTTTAAATCAACAGTTGAAGTGAAATTTCGAAATAAACAAAGACCACTGACCACAACCCTAATTTTTGCAAAGTACTTGGAGACCCATGGGAATGTAAAATGAAGATATTTTTTATGAAATGCAATATCTTATTAGTATTGAATCTAATGTGTAGAGTCTAGGGAGTTATAAGTAGAGTGCCAAAAAAAGGTGGGGAGAAGTCCCTGATACATTCTAATGATGAAGAGGATAGCCATGGAGGGGTTAAATGGCAAAATACCGAGCCTCCATTGTGGCAACTAGTAGTACTATACTGCATTACAGATTCTTGATATATTCTAACAGAGTGCAATAGCATAAGTGAAAATTTAAAATACATTAACTGATGAGAGAGAGGAGGAGTGAGGATTAGTCAATGTTGATTGGCCAACCAGTTGAAGCATCGGTCTTGTCTTGATTATCATCTAGATTGGTTGTTTTAACATTGTTTGAGTTGGAACTTGGTGCAGAGAATTTGTCTAGCATGTATTTCAGGATCTCGATGGATTCTTCCACGTGTGTACAACGATTTGAGGCATTCAGTAGCTGCTGCTGGAAGGACTGAGCCTGATGTTGGAGAAAGGTAGTATCCACTTGATGTTCCATGATCTTCATATATCCACGAATCAGTTCCATCTCTACTTGAAGGTCTACACAGTGGAAACAACTTTTGTTTCTCATGTTTTCCCAAGAAGTCAAAGCCAAGGATCGAGCAACCTTCAAAGGATAAAATGGTAAACTGAGAAAGAGCACGGAGAGGCCTAGATTATAGGAAAACAACACTGAGGAGGTTGTAAATGAAATAGAACCTCTGAACAACAGAGGGGGAGGCACTAGAGGGAGATCAGAAATGTCACAGGAGATGTCAAGAAGCGGGGAAGAGGAGAAGAAACAAAAAATGGGGATAGGGGAGACCAGGAAATTCACAGCGAATGGTCGCTCGAGGGAAAGGGTCCCGGGAGGACAGGTTCGCTGGCTCACCAATAGCAGATTAAGGAGAGGAATGTGGAGTGTAGTGCAATCACATTTTCAAGATAGCTGAGGCATAGCGAGGAGGGAGGGAGAATAAATAAGGGAAGCACGAGGGATTAGCAGGAAAAGAGGAGACATGAGGCAAGCTTCACGAGGGGATAAGGTCACGGGTTAGGAGAAATGGAGAGTATGGGGAGGATTTTCTTGCATTGACAAGATCTTACAGAGAATCAGACAGCCAAGGATTGAGGCAGTGATATATATCATGGAAAAGGAGAAAATGATGTGCCATCTTGATAGAATAATTGACCAGCTGGTCTACTGCAAGATTTATTAGCTAAATTGTCTGCTTGCTTATTATTTTCTCTGAGAATATGAAAAAAGGAGAGATCTTTCATGTCTTTACTTAGAATGTGGCATCTTTCGATGAGTATGCAAAGAGCTATATTGGGAGTTTGCTTAGTATTTATCATCATATTTACGATAATTGCGAAATCATCGAATATCATAACATTTTGCAGATTTAAATTCCTGATGATTTGGAGACCTTTCAATAGCGCATAGGCCTCAACTTTGTTGTTTGACAAAGAGCCAAGCCCCCATTCAAAGGAAGCCAAAATGCAGCCTTGTTCATCCATAATAAGACCTCCTGCCCTAGCAATTCCTGGGTTTTCCTTTGAGGCACTATCGAAAAAGAGTGCAGGTCTTTTACAACCATCCATCCACTCTATAAACTCTTTCTCCTTGAGTCTTATCTTCCACTGCTCCTTTTGGGAGGTTTGAATGACAGAAGTTCGGATGTAGATTGGATTATCGAGAGCTCTCCTAAGAAATATTATTTCTTTAGCCTGCAACTCATTGAGATTGAGATGGTTGTTACTTTTGGATAAAATCATCTCAATACTGAGACTCATGACTTGTTTTGGGCTTTCCTCGTGCAAGGTTTTTTATCCTGGAAAATCGCCTTATTCCTTGCCAGCCAGATACTCCAAAGAAGAATATAGGGAAGGGTGTCCCAGACTCTTTTGGCAATGTTATTTTTCGTTTTTCCCCAAGGATAGCTCTTTTTCCAATTTATTATCAACTTCGAGATCAAACTATTAGCATCTAATTCAATCCGGGAGAAGTTAGTGAGATCATTCTAGCAACGATTGACAAAGGGACACTTCAAAAATGGATGGTAAGTTGTCTCTTCTTCTTTTAGACAAAGGGGAATCTAGAGGGACCAAGAATGCCTCTCTTTTTAGATTATCAGAGGTCAATATCTTCCCTTTGAGCAAGATCTAAATGAAATTTTTTACCTTTGGAAGGGCTTCAAATTTCCATACAAGCTTCCACATGGGCCACAGAGGAGTGGGAAACTGATATTTGAGAAGGGACCCATACCCGCCTTTGATTGTGTGCGATGATCCAGAGGGATCCCACCAAAAAAAATATTGGATACCTTTTGACAATGGGGCTGCACCATGGAGCATTCCTTTCAGGTTAGCAACATCAGTCTCAAGGTGAGGAGGGATGATAGGAAATGTCCAGCCACTCCAGGTATTGGAATGTTCATCCCAATTGGAAATCTAGTCCATGGTGTTTACACCTTGATTTCGGAGATAATTTTGAATACGAAGGGTGCTCGGGCTATTAGTGAGGGGAGGTTGTCCCATAATTTTATCCTCCTAGATGTTTATGTTTCTTCCTCCTTGAGGGGCTTTGGAAATGTATCTGCTGATGAAAGGTATGGCTTTTTTATAGAGAGCCCAAATTCGGGAGCAAGGCTTGCTAGGGATAGTCTGATCAAGGAGATTTTGCTTGGCAGTGGAGAGATATTTGGACTTCAGCACTTGCTTCCACTATGTTTGTTGTCCTGATATTAGGCGCCACACTATTCCCCCCCCAAAGGCATTATTCAAAATCTTGGGTATGTGAATACCAAGTCCTCCATTTTCATGATTTTGAGTAACTTGCCTCCATTTGAGCAGATTAAACTTCTTCTTCTCATTTTTCCCACCTTTCCATAAGAATTGTCTTAAAATAGCTTCTATTTTTTGCTGGATGTTGGAGGGAGCATGAAGCAAGGAAAAGTGATACAGGGGCAAGGCTGAGAGGATATATTTTAAGAGGATTGTGCGCCTAGCCAAATTGAGCTAGGAAGATCCCCATTGATGTAATTTCCTTTTCATTTTATCAATGGTGGTGTTCCAGACCTCTGTCTTCAAATGTCCAGCACTGGCAGGCATCCAAAGGTAATTAAAGTGAGTCCAATTCCACTTATGGGAGACTCCAAAGATTTGAGAAATACTGTGGATGGTGTTAATTGTAGCATTCCACCCATAGATGCAGATTTTATGATAGTTAATCTGCCCTCCTGAAAATAGCATAAATTTGTCAAGAAGTGATTTGAATCTCTGAGCAATAATGCAGGTGGCACCACCCATCAAGAGGGTGTCACCTGAAAATTGAGAGTGATTCATATTTTTGGCTCCATTGCTAAACTTGATACCAGTGATGAGACCAACTTTGCACTTATGATCCAAGGCCCTGTTGAAGGACTCTGCCATGAGGATAAAGAGGAAGGGAGATAGAGGGCATACTTGCCTGAGGCCATAGGAAGTTTGAAATAATTTCCCTGGTCTTCAATTGACTAAGGGGGTGATCCAAGGGTTGGAGATGCAGGTGTTGATGAGAGATATGAAAACTGCTTCAAATCCCATTTTCTGAAGGAGAGAGAGGAGGAAGGAATCTCTCACTCTATCAAATGCATTGGCGAGGTCGAGTTTCAAGATAAAAATTTTCTCAGATCTCGTCATAATCGAATGAATGGCTTCTTGGACTAATAGGATAGAGTCTGAGATTTGTCTTTGGGATATGAAGCCCCCTTGATTTTCAAAAATGAGATTTGGAAGGTGGGCTTTGAGGCAGGTGGCAAGGATTTTAGTGATAATTTTGTACGAAGAGTTGCAGAGGGATATAGGCCTAAATCTAGAGAAGGAGGAAGGACGGTTCTCTTTGGGAATAAGAGTGAGAAAGGTTTAGTTTGTAAAGCCACTGATACTATTCTTTATTTGAACCTAAAGGATCATTTTAATAAGGTCCTTTTTAATTACATCCCAGAAGGTCCGAAAAAACCTTATGGAAAAGCCATCTGGACCTGGAGACTTTTCGAGATGGAGTGTCCAAATTGCATTGAGGATTTTAGCCTCCTCGATATCAGCTTGGTGAGGGAAGTTTTGATCTCTTCTGTGATCAGTTTGGGCATGCAAGAAATCACTGTAATCCTCCGGCGCAGCTGTTTCGGTGAGCAGATTTTTATAACGGCTGATAGCTGCTGCTTTGATAGCTTCCTGATCAGTGTGCACCTTTCCTTCGTCATCAGTTACGGCTGAGATATTGTTTCTTGACTTTCCGATAGTAGCTTTTTTGTGAAAGAAAGAGGTATTTTTGTCACCGGCCTGCAACTAGAGATTTCTTGATTTGAGTCTCCATTTTTCCTCTTCCTTCCTGTTTTCTTTATACAAGTTCTAGTATAGTTCCTTTTCCTTCTCATGCTTCTCTTGGCTTGCTCCATGAATGTCAATGTCAATTTGAACTGCTTCCAGCTTCCCTTTGATTTTAGTTTTGACATTGTCCGGTTCCTTATAGTGAAGTTTTTCCCATCCTTTGAGTGCCATACACACCTTCTTCATCTTTGTTTCCCAAATGTGCATTGGGGAGCCCTCTATGTGCCGTTGCTAAGTGTTGAACACGATCTATCTAGCTTCAGGGATTTCACTCCACAACGGATTGAATCTAAAGGGGAGGGGTCCAAGGGAGGGTTGATCGCCTAAGGTGAGTATGACATGGTAATGATCAGAGGCAGAGTAAGGAAGGATACTAGAGGAAGAAACAAAACAATGAAAAATGAGAGGAACAACCACAATAAAATGGTCAAGCATTTCCATTATGTTTCCAGCTCCAATTCTACGATTGCTCCTAGTAAATTTTCGGTTTTTAGGAATAATGTCCACTAGATCGTGGTTTTGCATAATAATTTCTAACTGGTCTCTTGAAGGATCGGGATTAAAATTTCCTCCTCTTTTTTCATTGGCATGCAGGATCAAGTTAAGGTCCCCTCTGATGACGATGTTTATATTATCCTCACTATCTATATTTGCTTTCATGGTGCTCCAACAAACTTCTTTATCTTTGTAATGATTTGGTCCATATATATTGTAAACAGTTATCACAATGTTCTCTTGTGTATTTTGAAGATTAACTTTGATCCAGTCCTGGGTCTTGGAAACTGCCAGCTGTTTCCAAGCATTCTACTTCCAAATTGTAGCTATTCCTCCCGAGGCACCTCTGGATTCCACCACGGTTCCCATATAATTCTTCATTTTATTTATAATGTTCCCCATTTCTTTTTCTCCTTATTTGGTTTCTTGAAGGAGGATTATGTCTAGCTTTTCTTGATTCAGGAGGTCTCTTAGAGCAATGTTTTTAGAGGGGTGCCCTAGTCCCCTGTAATTCCAAGAGAGAGCTTTCATCATTTTAGGGATGCAGGTTGAGGACATGTCTTCCCTTCTTATTCATGTTGATTAACTTCTTTGTTGATAAACCCTCCAATGAAGGTTCCTATTGGGTGCTGGGTTCCAAGGGAAATATCTTTCTGGGATGCTTCATCTTGATGGTGTTTTGATGATTTCCTTTCGGGGCCTAATTTTTTAAGGGTTTCCAGAATAACCCCATGCTCTTTGGCAGTGTTCCTGGTGACATTTCGGACAGAAGAGGGTTCAGCGGAGGAGGATGGAGGACATGATTTGGATGGGGAGGCCTAAAGGGTAGATCCCTGAAGAGGAGAGGGAATGGAGGGCTAAGGAGGATCCTCGTTTGAGGGAGCAAGGGAAGAGAAGGGGTTAGGGGAGATAAGGGAAGGGTCAGGGGATGGTTTAAGGGGGGGATTAGAGATTTGAAGAGAGATTGAGGAAGGGTTCAGAAGGGGGGAATTAAGGGGAGGGGAAAAATGGGAGGGTTGAGTAGATGGAGCATCGGTGTTTCTAAGATTCGTCACAGTCTTCTTCTTTTTAATGGCTTCCCATTGTGCTTCTAGATTTGAGTTTTCAACCTCAATAACTTTAGTGCATCTATTAGCAAAATGACCGTATTCATGGCATACCTTACACTTGAAAGGAATTTTTTTATAGTCCAGTTGTTGTATGTGGGTCCAGTTGTCCACCTTTAGTTTGATTGCCTCTGGTAGTCCCTTCCCCAGATCCACTTCGATGTAGATTCTAGTACATGCTTGCATGTTATCCTTCGGCTCGCTTCTATCAATAAACTTTCCAACAACGTTCCTAATTGCTCTTACTGAATCATCGCCCCAACAATGCAGAGGGAGGTGGGGGAGACGAACCCAGACAGGGACATCATTAGGTACATCAAGTTTCAGATCGAAATCTGGATTCCATTTGTTTAGGTAGAGCCCTCTGGTGTCCATGAAATATGGCCCATTCCTGAATATCAAATCCTTGTCATCTTTTGTCTCGAAATGAAATTTGAAGTAATCCCTGCCACAGAATCTAATTGAAATTTTCCCATTGGTTCTACCCATTTCTAGACCGTCTTCGACAAGGGCCAAAGCCCTGTAAATTGACCAATGAGGCCTTTCTCGGCGAGCAAGAGAGTTGTCATTCGAGGGATCGCAGGGGGAAGAGAGACTTCCTGGATGCCCTCAAGTTTTTTAACAAACTTGGAAATTGTTGACCTTGGTCGAGGCGGATTCAATGAACTGATCAACACCAAAAAGGCTTGGGTGTGATTAGGTGGAGAGGTCGCCTCCAGGATGTCCTCTAGAGGGGCCATGCAGCCAGGATCGGGCAGCTGTAGCAGGAAGGGGTGCGCTTGCGCCTAGGTCACCAGTAGTGATCGCTTTGCTCCTCTAGATCGCTTGTCATCTAATCAACTTTAGGTGAGATGTTTCTTACAACCTTAGTGGGGCTTCTATTAAATGATTCCAATATTGTATATAGTATAGACTACTTCAACCCAAAATTTATTTGAGAGTTTTTTTCCTTGACAATGCTCTTTTCCATCTCAACAATGGTCCTCTTTTCCTCTCTATAGTGCACTTGTGTTGTGAAAATACCTTGAGTCTTGCAATACTTGTAGAAGTAATTAGATTTTATTTTCCCAAACTCTAATTTCCGAGAAACTTAATCTTCTTATCAATTTTCGTTTTGATTTTCAACCACTGCTCTATATTCCTTCAATGTTATAAGAGCTAATGATTTGCATTTAAGAAAACACAACCATTTTTTTTCTTGGAAGGGCATCGATGGATGCTATAAAATAATTTGGACTTGCCAACGACTAAATTCTCATGGGACCACAAAGATCACTATGTGCAATTTTCACATGCATGCTTTTTCTTCATCCAACTTTTTTTGTCAAATTTATACCAATGTTTATTAGATGAATTGTAGCAAAATGGCCTCTAATTTCAAAAGTAGAAAATCATGATCTATTTCTTTATTTACTAGGCACTCATGTTGGCATAATAAAATAAGGTATTTAACTTCAACATAGGCCTCGTGATTTCTAAGGCTCAAGGAAGCAATATTGTAGTAAGATTTTCATTGTAGCGCAATCCTTGTCTTTTGTTAATATTTTTCTGTTTTTCAACAATTGTCAAAGAAGCATTAATTAATGCTATAGGCTATTGCCTTACAATGTTTCATTTGCAACATCTGGTGCAATTACTAGTTTTAGTAGTATACACGAATCAAGATTAAGATCTCAAAACTAGTTATGCCATTTTTACAATTTTAATTAAATTGATTAATTAAAAAGAAGATCATATGAACCATTGTCATATTTATGAACTATGATTTTGTGCACATGTGATATTGATAAACCATGATATTGACCCATGATATTAAAAATTATTCAACATAACCATTTTCAAGATAATCAGCCCTCACCAACATAATTCTCATACTTTATAGATTTTCATTTTTTTTTTGGAAGAACTGAATAACCATTTTCAAGATAATACTTTATAGATTTTCATGTTTTTTTTTTTTTTTTTTAAATAAGGTAAAACCACAAGAATGCCCTTATTGAAAAAAACAACAGTCAACCTGATATGGTAATAAAGGATAAGTTTATATCAATGAATTTTATATTTACCTCTTCTTTCCTCTCTGCTATAGTAGCCCGCTCGGTCTCTTCCTCAGTTACCCTCATTTCAGCCACATAATCTTTCCTTCTCCTTTTCACTGGTTTGTATCTTGGATCACTGATTAAGCTACCACTCACCTAAATTAACAAAAAGATATTTAGATGGCATCCCATAAATAAAATAAGTACAGGACAACAATAATGGTTGCGCATGTTCAGACAGATACAGCTTACCGCTGGCCAATGGTTACTCGAGTTAATATCCACTCTATCTCCCAGCTTAGCTTTACGACTAGCAATTGAAGCAGCAGTTTGTCTGGCCTTCTCTTTCTCCTTGAACGCTATTCTCGTTGAAAGCACTCTGCAGAAGGCTCTGCAGAATGCTATTCTCTCGAGATTAACAGTTAGCAGAACCAAGAATATGGTCTTATGGCGTTACTACTACTTTCTTCTTCTTCTTTTTTGACATTAGTGAATAGGTAATTTTTTTAGATTAATTTAAGGGAGGTTTTATGATCAATTTTCATGGCTGCCTTATAACATCACTAATATATTTCAGCAACTTGCAAGTCAGATAAGCTAATTCTTTATGATTTAGCAAGAGCCAAAACCCCAAACAAGTATAGAAGAGCTTACTCTTTAAGCCTAAATCATAACAGAACAATATACTCAATAAAATTTGAAAAAAAATATGGTCCTATACATTCTAATTTACTACCATACTTAATACGTGAATAATGTTATTGCATAAAGCCTGTTCTGAAAATTTAACAGAAAATGGATCTGGTCTTCTTACACTAAATCCATAAGTCATCTAACAATTCATTTCCACGAGAATAAAGGCTGCCTCACTGTAAACGAACAGCAAGGTGGAGGAGTAGTTATACCTATGTCAAAAATACCTCCAAAATTTTTGTTGAAGTGCATAGATCTTTTATATATTTGATGAAAAATATAACAATAAATCATACGAAAACCAAATATCACTATGAGTACCCTATGCTAAAGGATATAAGAGGATATTTTAAAGTCCAAGAAACATCAACAAACATTTATTATTCATACGTAATAACTCTGGAAATATTTTGATATTTTTTTTTATTGGAGATAACATATAATTAGTTTTACCATGGGAGATAACATGCACATATTGCTATGCACAATTGTAATTAGTGAATGGAGTTGTGCATCACACTATAGTATCTTATTATTATGAATAAATGACTAAGAAAGTATTTCACTTGTATATGTATGAGTTTTACTATTTTTCACTTTTCCAATTAACAGATGAAAATGGACAATTACAACTAGGTGTCTGTTTTTTTAGTGCTTATTCACATCTTTCTGAATTCACTACTAAATTTAACTATATAAAATATACTGTATCAAATTATGTTCTCTCATAATTTTTTTGTCTTTCTTATTTCCTAACAACTTTTGTTTTTTGTTTTTTTTAAACCTAAATCCAATATCTGCAAATTCAGCCACAATTTCATATCCACGAGTTAAGTCCCCTAAGGAAAAAAAAATGGACCAAAAAGAATTGAAGATGGACTATGACCATAAATAAATGTAAATGGAAAATGGATCCTACTATGAAAAATGCCATGGCAGCATGTACCTTTCATTCAACAACGACTCCTGCTGTGTGCGATCGATAGCTCCAAATCTTTGATCATTTCCCCATTGTCTGGCGAAACTTTCATAGGTTGTTTCATGGGTTATACACTGAAATAAAATACCAAATATACATCAATATCCAGGAGAATCATCTCCTAAAGTTACTCACAAATAAGAGTCAACTGCATATATAACCATGTAGATAGACAGTCTACAGTCTTCACCAATCATAAATTACAAAATCCAGGGAACTCACGATTGAAGCTTCATCCAAGAGTTGTTTAAAGCCCTTGACAGCAGCTTTCCAAATCTTTTTCCCTTTTCGAATACGTGTACAACGTTCCTGCAAAACATTCGTAATTTAAAAAATCTATAGTGCATAGATTTTGTTTTGGGCCCAGATGCAACACTGGTTCCTATACAGATAGGAGAGCTGCCGCAATCTAAAGTCATGAAAACTGGTACAGTGAATTGGTTGAGCATGACTGGGAGCAACTCTGTGGTCGACAGCTGAAATCTGCTTGGCAGCTAGTGGTTAAATTTGATTGGTATTTATCTCTTTTATTTTTATTTATTATAATAATAATAATAATGGAATACTAAAGAATAGAGGTTTTGCATGCTTTTCTAAATTGTAGCACTCATGGCTTTGGGCAAGTTTGGTTTTTTAGGTAATGAAATAGGTTGCATGGTTTTTTTATCATGTCAAAGGAATTGTTTAGATATATGTTTTAAAGTATAAGGGGAGGAGAAGAAATTCTCAATGTTGGTGGTGCTATCTTTAAAAGTTGAAATGTCTTTCTAAAAGAAAGTTGAAGTTGTGTATGTGGTGTTTATTGATAAATATAGTATTAAGTTGGAAAATATTATGGAATAGGAAATGGGAGGAGGCTTAATAAATGCATTCTTTGAGGAGATAAATAGTTAGTTGATTATGCATTGTGATTATTCAAAAGGTGTGACTAGAAGTGAAGGCATTTATAAGTTTGAAAAATGTCTAATAAGAAGATTCTATTGAAGTAGGTTTCAGGAATTGACAAAGGAATCCACAAATAAAGGTTTTTAAGGCTTTTTCATTACTAGTGGCCTAAGGACATGGTTTGCTAGGAACCTTCCATGCTTTGAAGAAAAATATTTTCCTGTATAAAGTGTGTAGTCAATGGGCTTAGCATCTTAACTCATTTCCCAGTACTTTCTTCTAATAAAGTGTGCAGTTAATGGGTTTAGCATCTTAAGTCATTTCCCATAGGATAAGGAAGAAAACTTAGTGAGGGTAATGGTTCAACCATAAACTCATGAGAGTTTTCCCTGGGATTTTTTAGATGGGGCATCACAAAGAGATCTTATCGTATGCAGAGACAGAGCGATTCTATTCTTTACAAATAATTATTCCATTAATTTTAGGACATGATGAGGGAGGGGTCAAATAATTATGCATAACCAATCACACTAAAATTAGTTTGTTTTTGGCAAATGAAACAGGAATTAATAGTTTGCAGGTAATTGGTGATTTCTAGGTTTTCATCAAATGGGTGAAATATGAACAAAGATGTCACAATGTGTTTATAAATTCTATCTTGGAAGAGGTCAAAGGTTTGAGAGTGTTTTTTAATCATCTTGGAAGGTGATAGTTTATCTAAAGGTGTAATTTGATGCAACCTGGTACCTAGATGATAAAAGAAAATAGGAATGGGTAATATTTTTCATGAATTAATGGTGAGAGCAAGAGATATTACTCATGTTTGAAGTCTTTCTTATCTCTTATTAAAACTTACTCTTTAACAATTTTGATCATATTGTGTGTGTGTGTTTTTTTTTAAATTAAAGTCAAATATCCAACTTAAAAGAATATTCATTCTCTGAGTGGATAAGTGGAGGTGTTTTTCTATTCTTTCCCTTGATGTACTAGTTTTGAGGACATTGATAAAGAGCAATTTCATATTTTGACTTTGTTATTTTTGCTAATCTTTGGAAGGTTTTAGGTAATGATTTAGAAAGTATGTGAAGATATAATTTTGAAAATTTTTCAAAGTGATGAAATTACTATTTTTTTCTCACAAATTATAATAATAATCGAATATTAAGACCACAATTAAGGCAGACACCAAATTAGTGTATGATATCCCCTTGTTTTTGGAACAAGGAAGCCCTTAACACAACTATTTAATTATTGAAATATACATATCATTATTGATGTATAATTAATTCCTAAAATAATTGAAAATTTCCTTATAACCATCCATATATATCACATGATAGTAACCACATGAACTAGAGCTTTTTTATAGTGAACCACTAAGAAATAATAAAACTTGCTCGAGTTATTTTGTTACTAAGTGGGTATAAGTTTCACATTATTTTATTGTGGGAGAATCACCATAATAGCACCCTCTTGGATACCCTCAAACAATTATTACTCTCGTTCAAGTTTCACACAAATTATGATTACTGAAGATACTCTTCATTAATAATATAATCACTGTATTTATAACAAATATAACAAAAATACATATAATACATAATATTTAAAAACACATATGAAATATATTTAAAACTCGTAAAAATAAATATAAAATATTATATAAAAGATATTTTTAAAAACAAAAGAAATTGTGTTAAACAATTTATAACTCCATGAGTAGGAATGATCATCAAAGTTATACCCTACCAACCAACCAACACTTCTAGTAATTGAACATTCAGTTTATCCATGACATCATACCCCATGCTTATGAAAACTTGGGATAACGTACTTCAATGATCACTCTTGGACACTTCTTTTTACTCCTACAGACATAGACAACAATTTACTTTGGTGCCTGCTTATCCTTCCCTTTGAAAGTCTTTAAAATACTTTGAAATTGGGTCGATGGTGGTTTGTTTTTAGCTTTGGTGTCTTCTTATCCTTCCCTTTGAAAGTCTTTAAAATACTTTGAAATTGGGTCGATGGTGGTTTGTTTTTATTTTTTGTGCAAGGGACAATATTTAATGGGAATAAAATAAACAAGTAAAGCAATCGAGAAGTAAGAAATATTGAAGTACCAAAATTTTGAATACAAGAGCCATGAAACCTTAATGAGGTCAGTTGATCTCTAAAGTAGAAATGTTGTAGAGGCATAAGGGCAAAAAACATTGTTAACCTCCCCAAAAAAACTTAAGAGAAAATAGGAATTGGTAAAGAACTAGGACAAAGGCCTCAAATAGAAGTAATACGATCAACCAAGAAAAAAACAATGAGGCCTATAAGTATGGTAAACCTAGCTTAAGCATGGTACAAAAACACTCGTGAAGTTGTCTGAAAATCATCACCATTACACTGATCAAACACAATAAATGACAACAATCAACAAAGCAAGGGAAACAATATATGTCATGATCTAACTGTCTCCCTTAAAACACATTTGTGGCAGGAGTGGGAATCAATAGTCTCTTTAATCAACAAATTCCCCCCTTGAGGCACAACTGAGGGAGAAATGAAAATTAACAGCTAACAGAGAAACTATGTATGACTGGACAATCGACAAGACATCCATATGAATTTTGTAAACATTGGTTCAAATGATGCCATGACCATCCATCAATCCAACCACAATCGATCCTAATGGTCGACACTAGTCCATAGTCCATTCTTTCACGTCTCTTTCACATGAGATTATTCAAATCATGCATTTCTTCAATGGCAGAGACTTTGGAATTGAACTTCGAGGCTAGAGGTCTTAGAATTTTCTCAACAACAGTAGAATATTTTATTTCATCATGAATATTTTTCATTGAATTAACGATCTCATCTACGTTAAGGAAAAAGCTTGCAATACTTTCATCATCATGCATTATAAGTGTCTCATATTGAATTCTAAAAATTTGAATTTTAGTGATTTTTACCTTAGTGTCACCTTCATAGCTTTGGATAATCTTGTCCCATATAGCCTTTGCGTTATTCAACTGAATGACCTTCAAAAATTTTGGTTCAGGCAAGCTTCCTAAGAGAGCATTGACTTGTAGGAATTTACAAGGTAAGTTCCATAGATCAAAAACCAAAGGTCACTGCTCACAAACAGATCACAAATCAGTACACTAGTACTATCATGTGGTTAAAATCCTCGAAGAGGGAAACAGTCCATGGCCTGAGCCAACGCGGCCACTTCAAGAAATTTAAAAAGAAAAGTTACATATGTTTCTCTCATAAACGATTACCGGACAAATGACCCTCCATGCTCTTTAAATATAGATCATGGACCAATCGGGTGTTAAGCCAAAGATCAAGTGTCGTTAATACCGAGGAGAGAGTGGATTTTCAGATCACTACAAATCGTGACCGTCGGATCATAAGTTACAAATGTACATAGTAAAGAAACACACTTTACCTAACTCTACACTAGACTAAGTTATTCTTAACTATTTCATATGTGTCGGAATATCCTAACATCCCCCCTTAAGAATAACTTGGGATAGGATTGAAGGATTTACAAAGGTGACACAAAGGAGCCTACATCCTATGTGTCGAAATATCCTAACATCCCCCCTTAAGAACAAATTGGGATAGGATTGAAGGATTTACAAAGGTGACACAATAGGAGAAGGAAGGAGGCATCAAAGCCTATCCCCCCTTAATGATAACTTTCATGAACTCCAAGCATGGATTGAAGTTTGGTAAACTTCGCTTCTGTGAGAGCCTTTGTAAAGATATCGGCTACTTGATCATTGGTTGGAAAGTACTGCACTTCAAGAACACGATCATGAATGAGATTTCTGATGAAGTGTATGTGGAGTTCAATGTGTTTCATACGCTGATGCTGAACTGGATCTTTACATAGTTGAATGGCACTCTGATTATCACACCAAATTGTAGTTGGATGCTGCTGATCAAGACCAAATTCAAACAGGATCTGACGAAGCCACATGGCTTCCTTGCTGGCTTCAACTGCACCACGATACTTTGCTTCCACTGAAGAAAGAGGGATGGTACTTTGTTTCTTACAATACCAAGTAATAGGTCTTGAACAAAGAGTGAATACATATCCTACAGTAGACTTTTGATCATGAGGGTCACCAGCCCAATCAGAATCAGTGAAACCAATCAATAATGGAGATGCTCCTGCATTGTAATGAATCCCGAACTGAAATGTAGCTTGAATGTATCGAAGTATTCTTTTAGCTGCTTTCTAGTGACTTTCATGAGATTGGTGCATAAATCGAGCGACAAGACCAATGGTAAAGGAAAGGTCAGGACGGGCATGGGTTAGATACAAACGTTTACCAACAAGTTGATGGTATAAGGTAGCATCAACTTCAGGGGTAGTACAAGTGACTAAAAGCTTGACTCCAGACTGAAAGGGAGAAGGGGCTGGCTTACAATCTTCCATGTGCAAGTGGCGTAGAAGATCATAGGCATACTTGGACTGAGAAAGGGTAATACCTTCTTTGGATTGCAAGCCTTGAAGACCAAGGAAATAATGCAAGTGTCCTAAGTCTGTCTTTTCAAACTTCTGTTTGAGGCTAGACTTCACATGGTTTATATGGTTGGGATCACTACCAGTAAGGATAAGATCATCAACATAAAGAACAAGGATGGTGAATGACTTACCCACTTCTTGTTGTAGATAGTGTTGTCAGAATGACACCTAGAAAAGCCATTATCTAATATAAATCTATCCATTTTGCAATACCAAGCCCGAGGACCTTGTTTGAGACCATAGAGAGACTTCCTAAGGCGACAAACAAGGCTGGAGTCGTTTTGGATAAAGCCAGGGCGTTGTTGCATGTATATTTCTTCATGCAAATCTCCATGTAAGAAGGCAGATTTAATGTCCATCTGATGGACTTCTCATTTAAAGGAGGCAATAAGGGAAAGAACAAGGTGGATAGAATTCATTTTGGCAACAGGGGAGAAGATTTCAGTATAGTCAATTCCTTCAACTTTTGAAAATCCTTTAGCGACAAGATGAGCTTTATGTCTATCCACTTTTCCATCTGGTCCAAACTTTGTTTTGTAAACCCATCTGCATCTGGCAAATTTTCTTCCTTTCGGAAGAGGAACAAGATCCCAAGTATCGTTTTCCAATTAGGAACGATATTCTTCATTCGTAGCTTCATCCCAATTTGGATGACCGAAGGATTCTTCAAAGGTTTCTGGATTAGGATTTTCTGTAACTTGAGTCAATAAGGAAGAGGCTCTTTCGAACTGAGAACATGTACATCATCGATCGACAGGGTCACCTGCAAGAGAACCTACTACATCTCGAGTAGAGCGAACCCATCTTGGAGGCTATGGAGTAAAAGGAATAATTTCAAGAGGTGGAGGAGGATTTTCATCCTCGCTATCATCATCTGAACTAGAAGGAATTCTATTAAAAATAGAAGAGAGAGAGAGAGGTGGCACATATGCCGAATCAGGCTCGTAGGCCAAAGGTGGCACACTCGCCGAACTAGGCTCGTAGGCCGATATTTTTTCATCAAATTTTACATCTCTTCTAATGATTATATTTTTGGATTTTGGTTGAATAATTCTATATCCTTTGACATCTTCAGAATATCCAAAAAAAAGCATTTTTCACTCTTAGGTTCTAAGGCTTTATGTTTCGCATCTGGAATATGGGCCCAAGCATCACTTCCAAGAACACAAAAGTGACTTACATCTGGTTTTATTGAGCTTCAAGCTTCTTATGGAGTTATATTCTTTAAAACCTTAGTAGGAGTGCGATTTACTATGTAATTTGCACAGTTAATTACTTCTTCCTAAAAATTGAGACTAAGTCCTTTAGATTGAAGCATACAATTAGCCATTTCTTTTAAGGTGTGATTCTTCCTTTCAGCTACACCATTTTGTTGTGAGATATGGAATAAAGAAGGTTGTAATTAACTTTAAAAATGTTAAGTGGTTGATAACTTGTTGTTATCATAGTCTCCCTCCATTAATCAGATCTTAATTTAAAAATTGATGTCCATATTGTTTCTCACAAAGGCCTAAAACAAAGGCCTTGAAGCAGAACATGTTAAAAGCCTCACTCTTAGTTTTACACAGAATCAAGTGTACTCTGAAAATCATCAACATGCTGATAAAGCACTTAAAACCAGGAAAGAGACAGCCACAAGCTGGATCAAGATAAACACTATGGCACAGATGCACAACAAGCACAAGAGGCACGTTTGTCAACTATCCCGACATGTTTATACATATAGAGAAAACACCATCTCGGCAAGATACCATAGGAAGAATTGTCACCATTTTTTATTTAAATAGAGTTTGAAGAGAGGATGAATTTGGCTAACCAAATCATTTCATGCAAGTTTTTTCTTTCTGCTCACTGCTCTGTCACAGCTAAAAAAAATGGAGGGAAGACATGATGACCCAAATTTGTCAAAATTATACAACCTTGTGGAATCATCAACAATGCAAGTAGATAAAATATGTCTAGGATCTGTTAGGTCCGTAATTACCACATCATGAGGTGATAATTCTACGATTTGTCCTTCACCTGAATGAGTTATCTGATAAACAGATAGAAGGTTGCATGACAAGGTAGGAACACATAGTACATCATTAAACTGACCATTATCTAGATGAATGGTTCCAGATCCTACAACACTAAGAGATCTATCATCACCAACATAAATATGTTTGGTGTTACAACCATTTAAAGAAGAAAACATGGCTTTATTTTTGGCCATGTGGTAAGAAGCTAGAGAATCAATGAGCCACTCATGAGAATGAGAAGAAGAAGATACATTTAATGCATAACCATATCTTGATGCTTGACAACCACAAGCAGAAAGTGCCATTCCTAAAGATGAAGGTGAAGAGTGCTCCAAATTGATGTTGTGCTTCTTCATTGCTGCTTCTAAGGCTTCCATCTTCTTAAAACATTTGGACTCTACATGGTCATTACAATTACAAAAGTTACAATGTCTATCTATCTTCTTCCCTTTGTTTTTATTTGCCTTATCATTTTGGTGAGTTTCTTTTTCAGTTTGCGGCTGAAATTGCTTAGGACCCTTGTTTGGTTTCAGACCATACTTTTTAGGATATTTCTTCTTGGGATTCTTTTGATATGATTGTTGTTGGGCTGCTAAGGCTTTCTTATAAGCGTTTCCAGAGACCAAGGTGTAAGAGTTTTTCTTGTTCTCTTATCAAAGAATCGCAAAAGGCATAAAAAGAGTTTTTCTTGTTCTTGTAGGTGGTTCCTGAAGAAATGATGGCTTCTCTAGTGGAATGGAAGGTGGAAACAAATACAAAGTATGCAGGGCCAAGCTTAGCAAGAATGCAATGGATGAGGCTACCATATTTCTTTTTGACCTTACAACCTTCTAAAAGAAGTCTAAGGGTCTTGAATTGGGAAAAAAAATCTTCAATAGAGGAGAAATTATTGGGGTCGAAAGCAAGCAACTCATTTTCAAGCTAGTGGGCACTGATTTGATTTTGAAAGCCAAAGACAGTATTTAGCTTTTCCAGGGCTTCATGAGGGGTGTCAACATCAAGGATATGAAATCACAAATCTTAAGCAATGGACATTCCTATCAACCCTCGTGCTTGATCTTGTTTATTTTCCCATTTAGCGACTTTATCATCATCAGAAGGTTTAGTTTCTAGTCATGTGACTATTCTATAAAGCCCATTACTTCTAAGTATATCTACCATGTGAGGCAGCCATTGGAAATAATTGGTGTTGTTAAGAATAATCGGACATGCACTTTCCATTTTTTAAAAACCTGAAGCTGACAAAAGCTGAAACTAACTGCTCCAATGGACAGTTCTCGTAAAATTAGGGTGATTAAAAAAAACAGCTCAAAAAACAACTTTCGGATGAAGAAGTTATGCCTTTTTGAAAAAACTGAGTTGTAGATGCCGAATAGTTACGGGAGCGGTTTAAAATTTGATGATGAGGTTCAACTTTTAAAAAAAATCCCGCCCCTTTAACAATTTTTTTTTTACAAAAGAAGCATGAGAAAGAGACTTGAACCCAAGACCTCTATTCTCATAAACTAACTTCTCACCAAGTGAGATAGTAAAAAGATTCTGTAATTGTTTGAAAGGAGGAAGTGGTTTTTTTTTTTTTTGTCTTCGGTGTGCATGCCTTTATCCTGCACAAAAAACACAAAAATCCGAGCAAAAAAAAAACGAAAAGCAATCCTTATGGCTGAACATTAGATTTTATGTTACCCTTACCGGCAACTATCGATTTTTTCACTATTTTTGATTTCCCAAGATCGCACAAAGACACAGGGAAAGAGCATATGTAGCAAAAAAAATCACTTCTTTCTGTTTCTGATTTTCCGATATCGCACACAGCGCAGAGCAAAGAGAATACATAGAGAAGAGGGTATAGATCTGACAAATAAATAAAACCTAAAAACCAAAATAAACAGAGGGAACCAAAATAAGCAGAACTATTAGAAAATATAATTGCAAAACATATACTTTATACCTCTAGATCTAAATTGTCATAACTTGGGCAACCAGAAACCTTTTCGCATGAAATGAAAGGGGTTCCTCACTGTAACAGACGCTCCAGACACAACAGAGCAATTCTCCAGGCCCGAAAAATTACATAAATAATATATCTAGAAAATGACAGTCGCATGCAGTCAAACCAGCTTCGGATTTGGATCAACAACGGATGCAGCCCTCAAAATAGCTCTGATACCATGTAGGAATTTACAGGGTAAGTTCCGTAGATCAAAAAACAAAGGTCACCGCTCATAAATAGATCACAAATTAGTACACCAGTATTATCACGTGGTTAAAACCCTCGAAGAGGGAAACAGTCCACAGCTTGAGCCAACGCGACCACTTCAGGCAATTTATTAATATAAAAAGAAAAGTTACATATGTTTATCTCATAAATGGTTACCGGAAAAATGACCCTCCATGCTCTTTAAATAGAGATCATGGACCAATCGGGTGTTAAGCCATGGATCAAGTGTCATTAATACTGAGGAGAGAGTGAATCGTTGGATCACTAAAAATCGTGACCGTCGGATTATAAGTTACAAATGTACATAGTAAAGAAACACACTTTACCTAACTCTACACTACACTAAGTTATTCTTAACTATTTCCTATGTGTCCAAATATCCTAACATGACTATCTTTGCATTGGTCTCATACTGTTTCTTCTCTACATCATTTGTGGTAGTGGACGATGGGTATTGATATCCTCCTTCAATGATTTCCCACACATCAACTCCAAGTAACTACAAATATGATCTCATTCTGACTTTCCAAAATACAAATTTTGTTCCATTAAAAGAAGGTGTCCTGATAGAAGATACTGCCTCGTGACAACTCATCTTGATGGATCTCCCTTTGAGCATGTTATGGTCCTATAAGTATAAGATTCATAATTTGGAATTGACTTATGATAGTCTTGTAAATATGTACATACCTTGCTTTCTGCAAGTTGTTTTCCCATATTTTGTAAAAAAATAAAAAAAATAGAAAATCAAAAGAGGGTAAAAGTCCTAAAAGAAAGATCAAAGGACTTAGAAAAAATAATATGCCCCAAAGAAAAATAAATAAAACATGAAAGTGTGCAAGTAAAAATGCCACTACTTTTTAGTGATGATTATGCCAGAGTGTTAGTAAATGCCATAATCCATGATGAGTTGAACTGCTTAATATTGACTTGTCATGTTTCAATTTTATTGTTGTAGAATAGTGAATAAAGATTAGTCAAACAGTTTAATCCTGACTAATTAATAGATAGGTAGAGAATAAAGAGGAGCTCATCAGTTTAATCTGAGCCCTTGGATGATATAAGGTAGACTTAGATATTTTTTATTGCTTTCAAAAGAATAAAATGTTCAAGGTTGCTAGCTCAAATGCACCTACAAAATGGAAAAAAAAAATGTTAGATTAAAAGTTGGGTAGGTAGAAAGAAGCGGGAGAATCATGTAAATACTTTTCACCATGACAAAAATAACTAATTTCCCCTCCCCTATAGTTATTTTTCACTCTAAACTTCCAGTCAAAGAGGCTCAAAGCATTTCTCTGACTTATGTTGGGACCGGACCCAAGGCTCAATGACTGTTAAGTTAAAAGTGTTGAATTCCTATGTTAATCCCTAATTGTCAGCATTTACCCTACATTCATCCATTTGCACTTCACGTTCATAAGTAAAGACCTTTTTACTTAATGAAAAAGAAAATCCCCTTTTGATTAATCTCCTTCATTCATAAAAACATAAAAACCCTCCAAAAATATTATATTCTAGGTCAAAGTGGTCAAATTATAAATGATAAAGCTTGGCTTTTTACATTATCACTTTACTTAGTTATAGAAATATATTTTGGTGTTTTTCATTGTCCTTGGTCATATTAACTTCTAATTTATTTATTAAATCCCTAAAACAAACCTTATCCTATTATTATAGCTCATTTTATTTAATTATCCCAAAAAAACCCACAATTATAAGCTTTTTGCCAAAGTTAATTATCCACATGTTTAAATAAAAAACCCAAATTATATCCCCTTTGGCATAAAACTAAATATATACAAATATTCCCGCCCCCTATGGTTAAAGACCTTTCAAAAAGTCTAAAACTATATAATAAAATAAAAAAGATAATAAAAGCGCTTTCATACATATCCTATGTGTTGAAATGTCCAAAAAATATTCCCCATTCCATGTTTATCCTAACTTTTAACCTAAGGTTTTACCAATATGCAACTAAGATTTTGGATCCTTTAAATGGTTAACCTTTCCCGTGTTTACTCCCCGATATGTAATAGCCTTATGCTATACATAAGCTTGACCAAGGTTAAATCCTATATTACCCCACCTCACGCGCATTTTACCATATATATAAACCTTTGATATATATATATATCACCACTCATTTTTACCCTTTGGAACCATATACCCTGCATATAAGCATTACCCTTTGATATAAGACTTTGGATATAAATCTGTATGATATAAAGATTTTATTTCATTGCCCAGTGCATAAAGCCACCCAATCCCACATGCTTCTTCGACCGCAACTTCCTAGCAATCCTCACCGTTTGCTCATGTCCCGATGATCTGACGGTGGACGATTCATTTTGTGTCCACAAACCAAACGATTGTCAAATGCCCAAACGAGCATGAAATGGGCAGTTTTTCCATTACCGCCTCTTATGACGTGTCACATTCTGATACGATCACGTTCGTTTTGAGAAAAACCGTTTACCACCCAAACCTAGCGCGAAACCCACCTATGGTTTTCCGCATTCACACAATAAAAACCACCCTCGCCCGAGACTTGACTCACATTTATTACAGTTTTCAAAGATTTATAATAAAGATTAAAACCTTTGTTATGAGTTTTATTAACGTATTCAGAGTATTAAAATTGCACCCAGCTAGTTGTGAGTATCCCCACTGTTATCAAAGCTTCCCTCTACGTCTTTTAAGCCTTGAATTCCCATTAAAGCCATTATTCACTGTGGATTCAAGACTGGTAAGAACCTGCTCGGATCCAACCACCAAACTAGAGCTCAACTTCGACTTACAAAAAAATTGCAGAAACCCTTTTCGGCTATCAAAATACCTGCAAATCAGGTATTTTCCGAAAATTTCACTGCAATTTCACAATTTAAAACCGCCAATCGAACCAATTGAGATACAATTAGCAAAAGTGCTCATCCTATTGTGTCCAAAACCTTGAAAAAGATGGCAAACCCTCGCAATTTTTTCCCAGAAATTGTTGTTTACTAAAAACCTCATTTTTAAGCCAAATTCTCAGTCAGACACCCTTGAAAAAAAAATTCCATGGCTAAGAAAGATTTTATAAACCTACAGAAAACCTCAAAACCCCTTTTTTACAGTCCTAGTCATTCAGAAAACCTGTGTTTTCTGTTTCAAACTATTTCCTGTGTCCTAAAAAGTTCCTAATTGAGCGCTGAATTGCCCATTGCCATCATCGTTTCCTACAAAGACTACTCAATTACCCTCCGTTTCAACAAATTAACTATAGAAAACTGTATAATCTTGCTTTAGTTATTCCAAAATGACAAAAAATCAAATGACACCTAAAGTTGGAGGATCCAAGCCTGTTAAACCTGGGGGATCCAAACCTCCCAAGTCTGAAGCAGCAAAAGCCCCAAAATCTACTCCCACTATCACCGCAAAGACCACTGTGACTGTTAATTCTCTTCAACCTACAGTGTATAATGAAGAAGTTATCCCCTTGGTTGATGTATATTATAAAATTGTAGAACCAGTGGTATAATTTAACTTATTAGAAGTTCATAATTGGTGTCATGAAAAGTTCCTAGACAAAGAAGAAATGCTTCTCGGGATACAAATTTACCCAGGTATGTAATCCCATTAACACACCCTAGTCAGGACTTGGTAAGACTGTGTCAGAAGTATTATGTCCCAGACCAAAGAGCAATTGTGAATAATGACAGGGAAATCCTTTTTTCTATCACTGCAGAATCAGTCAATGAAATGTTGCAATTACAGTTTGACCCTAGGGCAGTCCCCTTATCCATTGAAGCTTTAACCCAGTTATATTTGGGGTTAGATTTCCCCAAAATATTCATGATTTTTCATAACTTCATGCCTAGTCATGTGGATATTCCAAAGCTGAATCCTCCCTATTCCACTTCCAAGTTTCCAGAGGGTTCTAGACATGTAATTTCTATGTTATCTTTCATATTGGGCTATTTTACTGATGAGTCAATCCTTGGGTTTTTATCCACTTTGTCTCCTGGTGAGCCTCCTGTTGTGATCTTTGATTTTTCCAGGTTTATAGCCGATTCCATACACCATCAATTGACAAAGTTACCCACTGAAGGGGTATTTAGGTATTGTTCCTATTTATTTCATTTGTTCTTATTCTCACAAGTAGATCACTTTCCTATAGCATTGCATAAAATGAATGTAGAGGGCAAGCCTCTATCATTTGTCTTTTGGACATCATTATTGAGAAAGGAAGGAGGTGAATACAGTTACACAAATTTCAGATATTTATTCATTAGGCCATCTATGAATTTGCCACATAAGTCAGAACAACCTAGGGTAAATGAGGAGATGAAAAGGATATTACAACTGTCAGAGCAATGTAAAATGGGAGATTGGTACTTGTATGAGAAGCACACTGAATTAAGAATATTTGGAACCAATCTGCTTATATATAAGTTACCTAAGTTTTTGAATATCAGATTCTTTGCCTTAGAGTATTTGACACAGGTTTTGAATGCTGATGCCATCAATTTCATGGCATCCAAAAATAAGACCCAGTTCAAACTAAAAAATCAGATTGGTCCATTCATAGTAAATAACAGGGATGCTGAGAAAGAGATAGAAAAGAGATTATCAGAGCTGAAATTCGAAGTGAGTTTCCCTTGTAATTATGACCCCCAAGGTCTTTTAAGCAATATAAGGGTCAAGTGTAACTACCTCCCTTTATACATGAGTCAAAGCCTGATATTGAAAAGTTTTCTAATCAGAAAGAATGGGAAAAAAATAAATTGGTAGATTTAACTGCAAATACACAGCCAACAGGAAAAATGGATACCATACTTGTTGTGGTATCTTCTAAACAGCCAGAGTCTTCAAACAAAAGAAGCAGAGATGAGGGAGCCTATACAACAGAAACTACTTCAGATACTAAGTTCAAACTCATCTACAATAAAAGGCTAAGATTTGGCTCCATAGGAAAAGAAAAACTTATTGAGGTTGAAGATGAACCAAAGGTCAGTAATGATGAGGCCACTACAATAATTAAGGAGACTTTGATAGAAATTGAAAGAGAACAAGTAGCATCCAAAGGAAAGGAGACCCAAATGATTGAACAATAGGTGAATATTGAAACTTCTTCTTCTCAAACAACAGAAGAAAAATATTTGGACATCAAGGATATATATAAGAAGATTAAACAAAGAAATGAGAAAATTAAAAGTGAGGTTTATTCTCAATTTCTCAAGCAGAGGCCAGGAAATCAGGACAGATTGCTTATAGAATTTGATTACTCTTCAAATAAGATGATCATGTCCTATTTACAACCAACTACTTCAACCCCTAAAACAGTGGCTGATTACAAAAAGATGGAATTTGAAATAGATACTGAAAAAGTGCATGAATTGGATCAGATAAAATTTCATAGACATAGCTCTGAGATGCTATATTCCACTGTGGTGACAAAGGCCATGAGTGTGACCAATTTGCAGAATACTATTATCAACCTGCAAGACCAGATGAAACTTGACAAAGGGTCCTTATATGCAAAAGATCTAAGGATCAAGGCCTTAGAGGATTTAATTTTACAAATAGGAGTTGACCCATCAAATGTACAAGCTGCTGAAGTATTAATAAAGAAGAAACATGATGATATTGCTGCTTTGAGGAAACATTTGAAACTTCCTCAAAGTGAGCACCCATAGAGTAAGGAAATACTTCAAGAACAAAAAGAGAAAGAAGATATGATGAAGTTGATCATAAAACTAACTGCCCAAATCAAGGATATGGAAATTCAATTAGATATACTGATGAAAGAAAAAGAAATTGTGAAGGGAATTGATACTTCCATTATTCCTACAGTCATACCTATTATTACTGCTGCTGTTACTTCTACACTGGGAGAAAAGTTATCACCCAAAGAGCCACTGGCAACTGCAGTGTCAGTGGAATCATCTACTACCTCCCAAACATAATCCTCAACATCACAAGTGCAGCAGACTAATGATGCAGGGCAGATTTGTCAAAGAAATGGAATAAGTGACATTGAAAACTAATGAAATTAACAGTTTGAAGAAAAATATTCAGAATATGGAGGTATCTAACAAAGCAGCATTGATTAATGCCAATAATTTTGAACAAAAAGCCAAAATACTTTAAGAGCAAGTCAAAAGCCTTCAGAAGGATTTGAGTTTCACTACACAGATTTCTTACATAAGAAATCACCTATGGACCAATATTATTGAGGCTATACATATTCAAGGGCCATCAATCCATATAATATATGAACAGAGAGACCTCTTTCTAGCAGCTCAAGTTGAAATACAAAGGGCAACAGAAGAATTAGCAGATAAACCAACACAGGCATTAAAGCTAATTACTTTCTTAAACAGTAAGAACAGGACTGAGCTAAAAGAATTGAAGATACAAGACAAGATAGATACTATATTGCAAATCAAGAAAGTACTGACAAAGAAAAATCTAATGAACAACTTGAAATAAAAATGTGATGCTATGAATTTTTCCATTACCAAGTTTTTAGCAAAGTACACTATGCTAAGACAGGCTGGTATTCCATACATCCATGTCTTCAATGATAAATTGATGGATCAAAAGGAATATGATAAAAATATAAGGGACCATGCAAAAGAACAGATTAATAAGCCACTGCCACAGGGCTCTCCAACACAGAAAGTTGTTCTCCAATACATTGAAGATTTATTCTTCCTTCAGAATGAAATCAAACATTTGTTTGTAATTAAACCAAATTTTGCCAAGTATACTGACGCATATGAGAACTTCAAAAAGCTGAAAAGTATGAAGATACCAAGTGCTGAACAGTGGCATGTTTTGACAGATTTATTGTAGCAGCAAAGAAGCAAACAATGAAAGAGAGTGAAGATAAAGCAGTCATTTTGAGAAGAAAACAAATAAAACAATATTTGATTTTGATTTTTTACTGCTAAGAAGTCTCTTTTTACAGCAGTTAAAGGTCAAAGTATCAGTTTAAAGAATATCAGTGTGAAAGGCCAAAGTCAAAGTGTATTAGAAAGAAAAGCAACAGTCAGCTGATTTTGACTGCTGTAATTTCCCTTTTTACAACAATAACATGATAAATAAATAGCGTGAAAGAGCCTCCAGGATGAAGTACAATGTCAAAGAGTATAAGTGGAAAGAGTATCAGTGAAGTCATCTTCCAAAAAGATATTTTTGCAATATTTTAGCAAACATGAACAACTATTCAAAAAATAGTTTTATTAGATAAGATAGTTCTATTTTTTCTAGATAAGAGGACAGCTTGCTAAATTTGTTGAGCAGCTGTCCCTTTTAATGTGTAAAGATATTTTTATTTCCTAGAGTTATTCCTAGATCTCTCTAGGATATTTTTAATAAACATTTGTATAAATACTTCAGTTTATGAAGTGTTTAGGGTGGAATAAAATTGCTAAGAACATTATAGACATTTTACTAGTACGTTGGAGGCAGATTCAATTGGACTTCATAATTCAAGATTCATGCGATAATTTGAAGAGTAAAGTGCATCTATGTTGTCATTGTTTCCATTCTAAGTTACATACAATTTCATATATGTTGTTCAATCTTAATGATTGATTAGGAGAATTACTTCAGGACTAGTGTAAGAACTCCCTGTCATAACCACTTAATCATTTAAATGTTTTCAGTTGATTTCCGGATTTAGGAATTCTTAATTGCTCCTAGTCCGGTTTGACCCATGCCTCGTTCCTCCTTTTCCGGATCAAAGGATCCTTTATTTTCCTTTATCCCGAAGCAATCCATTTCATCAAAACAATCTATCCAAATCTTTGAGGGTTATCTACCTTGCCCTGAATACATTAGCATCCTCTTGGCCTTGCCTTCTAGTTTTGTTTGCTAGACTTTGACTCCATATCCCAATGGAATAGTATATCCTTCTTTAATTTGTCTTTAAGTAATATTATTTTCCACCAAACATTTCAAAACCAAAACCAATTGTTCTATCATAACTAGCCTAAAACACTAAACAAAAAACAAAGTTAAATCATAAAGAGAGAGCCCTATCTGAAATTTAGGAAGGTTAGATCCTAAATTTCCAAAGTAGGTTTGTGTTTACCCCTAGTTTTCTTAAACTAAAAATCAAAAGCCCACAATCTTTAGAAATTACTAGGGTGATAACATACTGGCGACCACACTGGGGAAATAATCAATCTCCATTTTTAAATTTAGTCTTAAAGGAAGATCTTTCATTTATCTTTCTAATTTAAGATTATTTTTAAAGGGTTGTGGGTATTCATAAACATTCATTCTGGCTTCTAGGAAAACCTACTATACCAGGTCTAACCCGGATTCTAAGCCTGCAGCTATAGTAGATAACCCGGAACAGATTGGAAAAAACAAAAAGAAAAAACAAATTGTCAATTTGGAAGCTGAAGTGCCCTTAAGAAAGGCTAATTCTTTACCCAAAGAATTAGTGAGATTAATTGATATTGATTTTGATTTCAAGTTTGAAAATTCATTGTTTAGAAATAAATTCGAAACTGATTTAAAAGATACTGTAATAGATCCTGTTTTTACTTCTTTCTTGAAAGCAAAATAGAATATTATTTCAGCAAAAAGAAAATCAGATAAATCTGAATCTCAAAATCAAATAGAAAGGATTAATGTTACATTGATTAAAGACATTGATGAAGCTATTAAATTAGTCCATTTATTATCTCACATTAAGCCTCCATTTTCTCAATTGCACACAACAATAATTCCAGCAGCATATTCAACTTTGTATGCTGTCACTTCATTTTTAGATTCCACTACAAGTTCATCCATAGAAAAATTTACTCCTGAGTTGCCTTTGCAGCCTAGGATATTATTTCCTTCATTCACTCAATCCACTAGTTTTATAAGCACTACATTTTTTCCAACCAATTCCATATATATACCAACATTTTTTCCAAGCTCTTCAAGCACATCTTTCAGCTCATCAGCTACCATATCCAGCACTGCTCCTATCACTACTGTTGTACCTCCTAGTTCAGCAAAAATTCAAGCCATGGATGCTAGGTATGCTCCCCTTGTCTTACCCCAAAACCTCCATGATATGCCCCAAGATTATCAGAAAAACATACCACTATTTGATGGCCAATCACAATACACTGCTCAACAACATGTCACAAGAATAACAGATTATTGTGAAATCTATGAAATAGATGAATCAGATGTTCAAATGAGGTTGTTTGCTCAAAGTTTAACAGGAGAGGTTAAGAAATGGTTTAAAAATTTAGCTACTGGTAGTATAGCCAATTTAGTTTCATTTCATAGAGAATTCTTAAATAAATGGGAAAAGAAAAAGAACCCCCTGCAAATCTTATCTGAATTTGATGCTTTAAAAAGAGCTCCTAATGAGTCTGTTCAAGATTACTGCACTAGGTATAACAGTGTTTATAATGCTATTCTTGTTGATCTTAAACCTACACCCTATTCTATACTTCTTAAATTTCCTGATAGTTTTGATCTAGATATGGCTTACCATCTAAGAGAAAGGAATGCTGAAACATTAGAACAGATGCAATTAGATGTTGTTGGTGTAGAAATAAATATTCTAGCTAAAAAGCCAGACTTAGGAATGAAAAGAGAGTCACAATCAAAGCAGAAACATCAAATTCAGATGGTAAATTTGACTTTTTTGCTAAAAATTTAGAAAGGGTGGTTGAAAGATTAGAAAATATTGAGAGAAAACCACAATGGGATAACCAACCACAAATTAGAAATCCAAACTTCAGAAAAAACAATAACCCTGGAAAAGGTAAAGAAGCTTCTCTAGATCAAAACATTGCGCCCCCATTCCAAGAGAACTATGTTGAAAGTTCTCAAAATAATGATGAAGATGAGGATGACATCAATATAGTAATGGGGATAGATGAAGAAAACACTATTTTCCTCACTCAGGAGGATCAATAACTTTTTGAGCTTCAACAAATCAAAGTAGAACCTAGTGAATCCTTTGATTTAAAACAAGGTTATGTTTTCGCTATTAACGAAATTCACAGTCAGTATAACCTTAGAAACAGAAAAAACAATGAAAATTCTACAAAAAAACTCTTCTCAAAATCAAACTAAAAAGAATGTAGAAGCACCAAAAACAAATTTTTTGTAAATTCTCCCAAGGGAAAACAAGCAGAATTCCAATCCTCCCAGTCCCAAAAAATTGCCAAATCCAAAAATTGTTGACATCACTGAAGAAGTGGCCCCATCCTCCAATAATTCCGAAAAGGCCAACACTACCAAAGCCCCTAATTCAATGAAATTAACAATTTCTGATCCAAAGAAGAATCATGCTGATTCTAAATCAGCAAATCCCAAAACTGTTAATACTAAAGCTTCTGCTGAAAGTTCAAAATCTGAAAAGAATTCTACTGCCCCTAAATCTGTCCCTAAAAAGAAAACTAAAGACAAAAAAAGTCAAGAAACTCAGACCAAAAACAAAAGAACAACTCAAGATAAAAGTACAGCTACTGAAATTCATGAAAAACCCACTCAGATAACTGTTACTAAAGATGAACTAATTCAGATTAGTAAGTCCCAATCATCATTTAATATTCAATCTGAAATAGCTAAATTGAAAATACCAATTCCTTTAACAGAATTGGTAAAAAATGACTTATATAAATCAACAATTACTAAAACTTTGAATATGAATGATGGTGAAGATTCAATTAATTTAAATGATGATCAACCTGAATTAATTTTTTGCCCTGATGTAAATGGTAAGCATTCAGATGGATCAGTTCCTCCCTTCTATATTAGTCTTACTATTCACGATAATATTTTACATAATGAAATGTTAGATTCAGGAGCTTCCCACAATTTAATGCCAAAAGCTATAATGGAAACTCTGAATTTAGAAATAACAAGGCCATATAAAGATTTATTTTCTTTTGATTCAAGCAAGGTTAAGTGCATTGGACCGATAAAAGACTTATGTGTTAATTTGGTTCAATATCGTGGTAAAAGCATGGTTATGGATATTGTAGTAGCTGATATCCCACCAAAATATGGTATGCTTCTTTCTCGCTCATGGGGAACTAAGTTGCAGGGATCTCTACAATTAGACATGAGCTATGCCACCATAACAATGTTTGGACAACCTAAGAAACTTTACAGAGAAACTTTAATGAAATACATGATTAGCAGTGCTGAGAGATCAATAAATTACTCAATTTACTCAACACCAACTGATCTTGATTCTTTCATTTTATGTAACTTTGATAATAATGAAATCCAAACTGAATTAATTGACATAAAGCCTAAACCAAACAATGATAATATTTTTCATCAAGCCATTTGGCACTTAGACTTTGATGGCTCAGTGAACAAGTCAGGAGCATGAGATGGAGTATGGATCACAAACATTGAAACCAGTCATTCAAAAGGACATGCCTTTAGACTCAACTTCAAATGCACCAACAACATGGCAAAGTATGAGGCACTTATCTTAGGCCTCCAAATAATCAGAAATTTAGGAGGTAAATGAATTTTAATTATGGGAGATTCGGAGTTAATCATTAAACAAGTAAATAGAGATTATTCTGTTCATAATCCTAGATTATCCAGATATAGAGATGCAGCAGTTGATTTATGTGATGATTTACTAGAATGTAAGTTTGCTATTATTCCAAGAAAACAAAATTTGCAAGCACATTGCCTAGCAACTTTTTCTAGTACATGTAACTTACCTTTTCAACCAACACATAGATATACTTCTGAAGTTAAATATAGACCCATTTTCCCTGATAATGTCAAATACTGGCAGATTTTCTCTGAAGATGAAGAGATTTACCATTTTTTGAATAGTGAAGATGAATTTCAAAATTTTATGATAGACACAGATGGTAATTTAGATTCAGAATGTAACATAAATTTAGATGTTAATTGTGAAATAAATAACATTTATGCACATGAACTTACCAAACCCACTATATTTACTCAATTTGACATAGATAACTTAGAGAAGGTAGATATAGAGGAAACAATTGAAGATGAAATTGAGATGTTAGATTTAAAAGATAATTTTTTACCTAATGGTTTAACTCCTTTGGAGGACTTGTTTGATTCCAATGATGTGCCCAAAAAGCCTAAAATGGAACCAGTCAAGTTTGAAATTGAAGAATGTAACATTGGGACACAAACAAAACCAAAAATGATCAAATTGTCAAAATCTTTACCCCCTCAAGAAAAAGAAAAATATATTGAACTTTTAAAGGAATACCAAGATGTTTTTGCATGGAGTTATGAAGATTTAAAGGCATATGATACAAACATAATTCAACATAAGACTCATATAAAAGATGATCATAAACCATTTAGACCAAAATTGAGGAGGATTAATCATGTCCTATTACCTTTGATTGAAAAATAAGTTAAACACATGTATGATGCCCAAATCATTGCACCAATCAGATATTCTGATTGGGTTTCTAACTTAGTACCTACAAGAAAGAAAACTGGTGAAATCAGATTATGTGTAGATTTTAGGAATATTAATAAGGTGTCTTTAAAGGACAATTACCCTTTACCCAAAATGGACCATATTTTACAAAGGGTAGTTGGTTCTTCTAGGATATCTTTATTAGATGGTTTTTCAGGATATAACCAGATACTTGTCCAATAGGAAGACCAACCCAAAACAACTTTTACCACTTCATAGGACATTTTCATGTATGTGAAAATGCCTTTTGGTTTGATGAATGCTGGAGCTACCTTACAGAGGGCTATGGACATAGCCTTTGCTAAAGAAATACATGAATTATTGGTTATTTATTTAGATGATATTACCATTTTTTCTAAGGCAAATAATGAACATTTAGATCATCTAAGACAAGTTTTCACTAAGTGTAGAAAATTTGGAATATCATTAAATCCGAAGAAAACTCTTTTTGGACTAGAAGAAGGAAAACTACTTGGACACATAATTTCAAAGGAAGGTATCAGGATAGATCCAACAAGAATGGAAGCCATACTGCAAATTCACCCACCTAGGAACATCAAAGAGTTACAAGCATTTTTAGTTAAAATTAACTTTTTGAGAAGATTTATTTCTAATCTAGCAGAAATCATCAAAGAATTGAATAACATGTTAAAAAATGACTCTGTTTTAAAATGGACAGTTGAGGCAAAGCAATAATTTGAATCCATTAAACATGCTTTAACAAAAACTCCAGTCCTAATCAGTCCAGACTTCAATAAAGATTTTATAATCTTTTCATTTGCCTCAGAATATACCATAGTTGCTGTCCTACTGCAGAAAAATGACCAAGGTTTTGAACAGCCTATAGCATTTTTTCAGTAAAACCCTTAAAGATACACCTCTGAGATATAACATAATGGAAAAACAAGCTTTAGCTTTGGTTAAAGCCATAAAAGATTTGAGAGTGTACATTCTTTACTCCCACATTATTGCCTATGTCCCTAATTCTATAGTCAAAGATATTTTGACACAGGATGGGCTAGATGGAAGAAGAGGAAAGTGGATTTCCACTATCCTTGAATATGACATAGAGATTAAACCAACCAAGCTCATAAAAGGACAAGGTTTAGCCAAATTGATGGCTGAATCCAATTGTAATGCTTTGGATATAAATTTTATTTCCCAAATTGATGACCAGGAAGAGATGACAACTCCATTGATCAGTGAAGCCTTTCTAGACTCACCATGGTACTCAGATATTATCTTTGTACTTACAAATTTACAAGCTCCTCCTGGATTAACTAGAACAAAAGCTAGATTCATCAAACTTAAAGCAATGAGATATTGTATTCTAGATAATATGCTTTATTGGAAAGAACAAAGTGGGATATTACTGAACTGTTTACCAAAATCAGAAGCTGACAAAATTCTTGGAGAATTTCATGCAGATGATTGTGGAGGACACTTATACTGGAAAAGTATAGCAGATAAGATTCTTAGAGCTGGTTTCTACTGGCCTACCTTTTTTTCTGATGTGAAAAAATTTGTTACTTCATGTCACAAATGTCAGATTTTTGAAGGAAAAAGGAAGTTGTTACCTTTACCACTCAAACCTATTTCTACTGAGATGCCTTTTCAACAATGGGGTTTAGTCTTCATTGGAGAAATTCACCCTCCATCCTCTGGCCAACACAAATGGATATTGACTGCCCCAGATTATTTCACCAAGTGGATTGAAGCCATTCCTACCAGATAATCCACTGATTCAGTCATGATTTCTTTCATAGAAAACAACATTTTATCTATATTTGGATGCCCACAGAAAATTATTACTGATAATGCAGCTGCATTTAAATCTAAGAAAATGATTTCCTTTTGTCACAAGTACCATATTACCCTAGGCCACTCTACTTCTTATTACCCTCAGGGTAATGGCCTAGCTGAATCTTCAAATAAAAGCCTTGTGAGTATCATCGAAAAACTACTTGAAGAAAATAAGAAAACTTCGAATAAAAAGTTAGTCTATGCCTTATGGGCAGATAGACTTACTACCAAGAAGTCAATTGGAAAATCTCCTTATCGGATTGTATATGGGATGGATGCAGTTTTCCCATCATCTTTAGGTGTTCCAGTAATGAAAAATATCCAAGAATCACAAGTAGAACTCAATGATATACAAAGAAGGATAAATCAAACTATTCATCTGCAACAGACTAGGGAAGAAGTATATGAAAAATCTCAAGTCATTCAAGAGAGAATCAAGAAAATATTTGATAAAATAACTAAATAAGATGACTTTTCCATAGGAGATAAAGTGCTAAAATGGGATTCCAAGAGAGAAGAAAAAGGAAAACATGGAAAGTTTGATTTTCTATGGAAAGGTCCTTATGTCATTTATGGATACAGAGGTAACAATGCATTTTTTATCAGAAATTTGGATGGAAAAAAAATTCCAGAAGGACCAGTGAATGGTAGAATGCTCAAACATTACTATTCCTCTGAGTTAACTAATTCTTAGTTCTAATTTCCTTTTATATCATTGTAAATATCCATTGCAATTTGTAGATTGGATTGGATGTTTTCTTTCCAAAGTTGAAGCCCGGAGTGAAGGCCATAAGCTTTGAAGAGTAAAATGTCATAAGTATGAGTTTTTGCATAAATCAGAAGACAGTTACAGGATCAACATGGTCAAAATGGAAGGCTACTGATCTTAGAGTTCTTGACATTTCACCAGGAAGTGCCATCCCCACGTGAAGCCGTTGTTAGGGTCCTATAAGTATAGGATTCATAATTTGGAATTGACTTATGATAGTCTTGTAAATATGTACATACCTTGCTTTTTACAAGTTGTTTTCCCATATTTTGTAAAAAAATAAAAATCAAAATAGAAAATCAAAAAGAGGGTAAAAGTCCTAAAAGAAAGATCAAAGGACTTAAAAAAAATAATATACCCCAAAGAAAAGGAAATAAAACATGAAAGTGTGCAAGTCCAAATGCCACTACCTTTTACTCATGATTATGGCAGAGTGTCAATAAATGCCATAATCCATGATGAGTTGAACTACTTAATCTTGACTTGTCATGTTTCAATTTTATTGTTGTAGAATAGTGAATAAAGATTATTTAGATAGTTTAATCCTGACTAATTAATATATAGGTAGAGAATAAAGAGGAGCTCATCAGTTTAATATGAGCCCTTGGATGATATAAGGTAGACTTAGATAGTTTTTATTGCTTTCAAAAGAATTAAATGTTCAAGGTTGCTAGCTCAAATGCACCTGCAAAATGGAAAAAAAATGTTAGATTAAAAGTTGGCTAGGTAGAAAGAAGCGGGAGAATCATGTAAATACTTTTCACCATTACAAAAATAACTAATTTCCCCTCCCCTATAGTTATTCTGCATTCTAAACTTCCAGAAAAAAAGGCTCAGAGCATTTCTCTGACTTCTGTTGGGACTGGACCCAAGGCTCAATGACTGTTAAGTTAAAAGTGTTGAATTCCTATGTCAATCCCTAATTGTCATCATTTACCCTACATTCATCCATTTTCACTTCACGTTCATAAGTAAAGACCTTTTTACTTAATGAAAAAGAAAATCCCCTTTTGATTAATCTCCTTCATTCATAAAAACATAAAAACTCTCCAAAAATATTATATTCTAGGTCAAAAAGGTCAAATTATAAATGATAAAGCTTGGCTTTTTACATTATCACTTTACTTAGTTATAGAAATATATTTTCGTGTTTTTCATTGTCCTTGGTAATATTAACTTCTAATTTATTTATTAAATCCCTAAAACCAAACCTTATCCTATTATTATAGCTCCTTTTATTTAATTATCCCCAAAAAACTCACTATTATAAGCAAATTTCCAAAGTTAATTATCCACATGTTTAAATAAAAACCCAAATTATGTCCCCTTTGGCATAAAACTAACTATATACAAATATTCCTGCCCCCTATGGTTAAAGACCTTTCAAAAAGTCTAAAACTATATAATAAAATAAAAAAGATAAGAAAAGCACTTTCATACATATCTTATGTGTTGAAATGTCCAAAAAATATTCCCCATTCCATGTTTATCCTAACTTTTAACCTAAGGTTTTACCAATATGCAACTAAGATTTTGGATCCTTTAAGTGGTTAACCTTTCCCTTATTTACTCCTCGATATGTAATATCCTTATGCTATACATAAGCTTGACCAAGGTTAAATCCTATATTACCCCGCCTCACGCGGATTTTACCATATATATAAACCTTTGATATATATATATATATATATATATATATATATATATATATATATATATATATATATATATATATATATATCTGTATTTTACCCTTTGGAACCATATACCCCGCATATAAGAATTACCCTTTGATATAAGACTTTGGATATAAATCCATATGATATAAAGACTTTATTTCATTGCCCACCGCATAAAGCCGCCCGGTCCCACATGCTTCTTTGTCCGCAACTTCCCAGCAATCCTCACCGTTCGCTCATGTCCTGATGATCCGACGGTGGATGATTCATTTCGCGTCCACAAACCAAATGATTGTCAAACGCCCAAACGAGCGCGAAATGGGTAGTTTTTCCATTATCGCCTCCTATGACGTGTCACATTCTGATACGATCGCGTTCGTTTTGAGAAAAACCATTTACCACCCAAACCTAGCGCGAAACCCACCTATGGTTCTCCGCATTCATACAATAAAAACCACTCCCGCCCGAGACTTGACTCACATTTATTACAGTTTTCAAAGATTTATAATAAAGATTAAAACCTTTGTTATGAGTTTTATTAACTTATTCAGAGTATTAAAATTGCACCCGGCTAGTTATGAGTATCCCCACTGTTATCAAAGCTTCACTCTGCGTATTTTTAGCCTTGAATTCCCATTCAAACCATTATTCACTGTGTATTCAATACTGGTAAGCACCTACTCGGATCCAACCACCAAAGCATAGCTCAACTTCGACTTACAACAAAATTGCAGAAACCCTTTTCGGCTATCAAAATACTTGCAAATCAGGTATTTTCCCAAAATTTCACCTGCAATTTCATAATTTAAAACCACCAATCGAACCAATTGAGCTACAATTAGCAAAAGTGCTCATCCTAGTGTGTCCAAAACCTTGAAAAGGAGGGAAAATCCTCGCAAATTTTTCACAAAAATTGTTGTTTACTAAAAACCTCATTTTTAAGCCAAATTCTCAGTCAGACAGCCTTGAAAAACAAATTCCACGGCTAAGAAATATTTTTTAAACCTACAGAAAACCTCAAAACCCCTTTTCTACAGTACCATTCATTCAGAAAACCTGTATTTTCTGTCTCAAACTATTTCCTGTGTCCTAAAAAAATCCTAATTGAGCACTGAATTGCCCATTGCCATCATCTTTGCCTACAAAGACCGCTCAGTTACCCTCTGTTTCAACAAATTAACTATAGAAAAATGTATAATCTTGCTTTAGTTATTCCAAAATGACAAAAAAGCAAATGACACCTAAAGTTGGAGGATCCAAGCCTGTTAAACCTGGAGGATCCAAACCTCCCAAGTCTGAAGCAACAAAAGCCCCAAAATCTACTCCTGCTATCACCGCAAAGACCACTGTGACTGTTAATCCTCTTCAACCTACAGTGTATAATGAAAAAGTTATCCCCTTGGTTGATGTAGATTATAAAATTTTATACCTAGTGGTAGAATTTAACTTATTAGAAGTTCATAATTGGTGTCTTGAAAAGTTCATAGACAAAGAAGAAATGCTTCTCTGGGATACAAATTTACCCAAGTATGTAATCCCATTAACACACCCTAGTCAGGACTTGATAAGACCGTGTCAGAAGTATTATGTCCCAGACCAAATATCAATTGTGAATAATGACAGGGAAATCCTTTTTTCTATCACTGCAGAATCAATCAATGAAATGTTGCAGTTACAGTTTGACCCTAGGGCAGTCCCCTTATCCATTGAAGCTTTAACTCAGTTATATTTCGGGTTAGATTTCCCCAAAAGATTCATGATTTTTCAGAACTTCATGCCTAGTCATGTGGATATTCCAAAGTTGAATCCTCCCTATTCCACTTCCGAGTTTCCAGAGGGTTCTAGACATGTAATTTCTATGTTATCTTTCATATTGGGCTATTTCACTGATGAGTTTACTGATAAGCCAATCCTTGGGTTTTTATCAACTTTTTCTCCTGGTGAGCCTCCTACTGTGATCTTTGATTTTGCCTGGTTTATAGCCAATTCCATACACCATCAATTGACAAAGTTACCCATTGAAGGGGTACTTAGGTATTCTTCCTATTTATTTCATTTGTTCTTATTCTCACAAGCAGATCACTTTCCTATAGCATTGCAGAAAATGAATGTAGAGGGAAAGCCTCTATCAGTTGTCTTTTGGACATCATTATTGAGAAAGGAAGGAAGTGAATACAGTTACACAGATTTCACAGATTTATTCATTAGGCCAGCTATGAATTTGCTACATAAGTCAAAACATCCTAGGGTAAATGAGGAGATGAAAAGGATATTACAGCTATCAGAGCAATGTAAAATGGGAGATTGGTACTTGTATGAGAAGCACACTGAATTAAGAATCTTTGGAACCAATATGCTTCCATATAAGTTACCTAATTTTTTGAATATCAGATTCTTTGCCTTAGAGTATTTGAGATAGGTTTTGAATGTTGATGCCATCAATTTCATGGCATCCAAAAATAAGACCCAGTTCAAACTAAAAAATCAGATTGGTCCATTCATAGTAAATAACAGGGATGTTGAGAAAGAGATAGAAAAGAGATTATCAGAGCTGAAATGCCAAGTGAGTTTCCCTTGTAATTATGACCCCCAAGGTCTTTTAAGAAGTATAAGGGTCAAGTGTAAACTACCTCCCTTTATACATGAGTCAAAGCCTGATATTGAAAAGTTTTCTAATTAGACAGAATGGGAAGAAAATACATTCATAATTTTAACTGCAAATACATAGCCAACAGGAAAAAAGGATACCACACTTGCTGTGGTAGCTTCTAAATAGCCATAGTATTCAAACAAAAGAAGCAGAGATGAGGGAGCCTATATAGAAGAAACTACTTCAGATACTAAGTTCAAACTCATCTACAATAAAAGGCTAAGATTTGGCTCCATAGGAAAAGAAAAAATTATTGAGGTTGAAGATGAACCAGAGGTCAGTAATGATGAGGCCACTACAATAATTAAGGAGAATTTGACAGAGATTGAAAGAGAATAGGCAGCATCCAAAGGAAAGGAGACCCAAATGATTGAACAACAGGTGAATATGGAAACTTCTTCTTCTCAAACAACAGAAGAAAAATATTTGGACATCAAGGATACATATAAGAAGATTAAACAAAGAAATGAGGAAATTAAAAGTGAGATTTATTCTCAATTTCTCAAGTAGAAGCCAGGAAATCAGGATAGATTGCTTACAGCATTTGATTACTCTTCAAATAAGATGATCATGTCCTATTTACAACCAACTACTTCAACCCCTAAAATAGTGGCTGATTACAAAAAGATGGAATTTGAAATAGATACTGAAAAAGTGCATGAATTGGATCAGATAGAATTTCACAGACATAGCTCTAAGATGCTATATTCCTTGTGGTGACAAAGGCCATGAGTGTGACCAATTTGCAGAATACTATTATCACCCTGCAAGACCAGATGAAACTTGACAAAGGATCCTTATATGCAAAAGATCTAAGGATCAAGGCCTTAGAATATTTAATTTTACAAATAGGAGTTGACCCATCAAATGTACAAGCTGTTGAAGTATTAATGAAGAAGAAAAATGATGATATTGTTGCTTTGAGGAAACAGTTGAAACTTCCTCAAAGTGAGCACCCACAGAGTAAGGAAATACTTCAAGAACAGAAAGAGAAAGAAGATATGATGCAGTTGATCATAAAACTAACTGCCCAAATCAAGGATATGGAAAGTCAATTAAATATACTGATGAAAGAAAAGGAAATTGTGAAGGGAACTAATAATTCCATTATTCCTATAGTCATACCTATTATTACTGCTGTTGTTACTTCTACACTGGGAGAAACGTTACCATCCAAAGAGCCAATGGCAACTGCAGTGTCATTGGAATCAGCTACTACCTCCCAAACATAATCCTCAACGTCACAAGTGCAGCAGACTAATGATGCAGGGCAGACTGTCAAAGAAATGGAAGAAGTGACATTGAAAACTAATGAAATTAATAGTTTGAAGAAAAATATTCAGAATATGGAGGTATCTAACAAAGCAGCATTGATTAATGCCAATAATTTTGAACAAAAAGCCAAAAGACTTGAAGAGCTAGTCAAAAGCCTTCAGAAGGATTTGAGTTTCACTACACAGATTTCTTACATAAGAAATCACCTATGGACCAATATTATTGAGGCTATACATCTTCAATGGCCATCAATCCAGATAATATATGAACAAAGAGACCTCTTTCTAGCAGCTCAAGTTGAAATACAAAGGACAACAGAAGAATTAACAGATAAACCAGCACAGGCATTAAAGCTAATTACTTTCTTAAACAGTAAGAACAGGACTGAGCTAAAAGAATTGAATATACAAGACAAGATAGAGACTATATTGCAAATCAAGAAAGTACTGACAAAGAAACTCTAATGAACAACTTGAAATAAAAATGTGATGCTATGAATTTTTCCATTACCAAGTTTCTAGGAAAGTACACTATGCTAAGACAGGCTGGCATTCCAGACATCCATGTCTTCAATGATAAATTGATGGATCAAAAGGAATATGATAAAAAGATAAGGGACCATGCCAAAGAACAGATTAATAAGCCACTTCCATAGGGCTCTCCAACAAGGAAATTTGTTCTCCAATACATTGAAGATTTCTTCTTCCTTTAGAATGAAATCAAACATTTGTTTGTAATTAAACCAAATTTTGTAAAGTATACTGATGCATATGAGAACTACAGAAAGCTGAAAAGTATGAAGATACCAAGTGCTGAACAGTGGCATGTGTTTACAGATTTATTGTAGCAGCAAAGAAGCAAACAATGAAAGAGAGTGAAGATAAAGCAGTCATTTTGAGAAGAAAACAAATAAAACAATATTTGATTTTGATTTTTTACTGCTAAGAAGTCTCCTTTTACCAAAGTTAAAGGTTAAAGTATCAGTTTAAAGAATATTAAAGTGGAAGGCCAGAGTCAAAGTGTATCAGAAAGAAAAGCAACAGTCAGCTGATTTTGACTGATGTAATTTCCCTTTTTAGAGTAGTAACATGATAAATAAATAGCATGAAAGAGCCTCCAGGATGAAGTACAATGTCAAAGAGTATAAGTGGAAAGAGTATCAGTGAAGTTATCTTCCAAAAAGATATTTTTGCAATATGCCAGAAAACATGAACATCTATTCAACAAACAGTTTTATTGGATAAGATAGTTCTATTTTTTCTAGATAAGAGGACAACTTGCTAAAGTTGTTGAGCAACTATCCCTTTTAATGTGTAAAGATATTTGTATTTCCTAGAGTTATTCCTAGATCTCTCTGGGATATTTGTAATAAAAATTTGTATAAATACTTCAGTTTATGAAGTGTTTAGGGTGGAATAAAATTGCTAAGAACATTATAGACATTTTGTTGGTACGTTGGAGGCTCACATGTGTTGATTTCAAAGCAGCAGTCTAGACAATAGCCAATTGGACTTCATAATTCAGGATTCATGTGATAATTTTAAGAGTAAAGTGCATTTATCTTGTCATTGTTTCCATTCTGAGTTACATACAATTTCATATATGTTTCTCAATCTTAATGATTAATTAGGAGAATTACTTCAGGACTAGTGTAAGAACTCCTTGTCTTAACTACTTAATCATTTAAATGTTTTCTGTTGATTTCCGTATTTAGGAATTCTTAATTTCTCCTAGTCCCGTTTGACCCCTGCCTCCTTCCTCTTTTTCCGGATCAAAGCATCCTTTATTGCCCTTTATCCCGAAGTAAGCCATTTCATCAAAACAATCTATCCAAATATCTGAGGGTTATCTACCTTGCCTTGAATACATTAACATCCTCTTGGCCTTGCCTTCTAGTTCTGCTTGCTAGACTTTGACTCCATAGCCCAATGGACTAGTAGATCCCTCTTTAATTTGTCTTTAAGTAATATTATTTTCCACCAAACATTTCAAAACCAAAACCAATTGTTCTATCATAACTAGCCTAAAACACTAAACAAAAAAAAAAGTTAAATCATAAAGAGAGAGCACTCTCTGAAATTTAGGAAGGATAGATCCTAAATTTCCAAAGTAAGTTTGTGGTTACCCCTAGTTTTCTTAAACTAAAAATCAAAAGCCCACAATATTTAGAAATTACTAGGGTGATAACATACAGGCGACCACACTGGGGAAATAACCAATCTCCAGTTTTAAATTTAGTCTTAAAAGAAGATCTTTGATTTATCTTTCTACTTTAAGATTATTTTTAAAGGGTTGTGGGTATTCATAAACAGTCATTCTAGCTTCTAGGAAAACCTACTATACCAGGTCTAACCCAGATTCTAAGCCTGCAATTATAGTAGATAACCCAGAACAGATTGGAAAAAACAAAAAGAAAAAACAAATTGTCAATTTGGAAGCTGAAGTGCCCTTAAGAAAAGCTAATTCTTTACCCAAAGAATTAATGAGCTTAATTGATATTGATTTTGATTTCAAGTTTGAAAATTCATTGTTTAGAAATAAATCTGAAACTGATTTAAAAGATACTGTAATAGATCATGTTTTTACTTATTTCTTGAAAGCAAAACAGAATATTATTTCAGCAAAAAGAAAATCAAATAAATTTGAATCTCAAAATCAAATATAAAGGATTAATGTTACACTGATTAAAGACATTTATGAAGCTATTAAATTAGCCCATTTATTATCTCACATTAAGCCTCCAGTTTCTCAATTGCACACAACAATAATTCGAGCAGCAGATTCAACTTTGTATGCTGTCACTTCATTTTTAGATTCCACTACAAGTTCATCCACAGAAAAATTTACTCCAAAGTTGCTTTTGCAGCCTAGGATATTATTTCCTTCATTCACTCAATCCACTGCATCCACTACTTTTATAAGCATTACATTTTTTCCAACCAATTCCATATATATACCAACATTTTTTCCAAGCTCTTCAAGCACATCTTTCAGCTCATCAGCTACCATATCCAGCACTGCTCCTATCATTACTATTATACCTCCTAGTTCAGAAAAACTTCAAGCCATGGTTGCTAGGTATGCTCCCCTTGTCTTACCCCAAAACCACCATGATATGCCCCAAGATTATCAAAAAAACATACCTCTATTTGATGGCCAATCACAATACACTGCTCAACAACATGTCACAAGAATAACAAATTATTGTGAAATCTATGAAATAGATGAATCAAATGTTCAAATTAGGTTGTTTGCACAAAGTTTAATAGGAGAGGTTAAGAAATGGTTTAAAAATTTAGTTGTTGGTAGTATAGCCAATTTAGCTGCATTTCATAGAGCATTCTTAAATAAATGGGAAAAGAAAAAGAACCCCCTGCAAATCTTATCTGAATTTGATGCTTTAAAAGGAGCTCCTAATGAGTCTGTTCATGATTACTGCACTAGGTATAACAGTGTTTATAATGCCATTCCTGTTGATCTTAAACCTACACCCTATTTTGTACTTCTTAAATTTCCTGATGGATTTGATCCAGATATGGCTTACCAACTAAGAGAAAGGAATGTTGAAACATTAGAACATATGCAATTAGATGTTGTTGGTGTAGAAATAAATATTCTAGCTTAAAAATCCAGACTTAGGAATGAAAGGAGAGTCACAATCAAAGAAGAAACATCAAATTCAGATGGTAAATTTGACTTTTTTGCTAAAAATTTAGAAAGGGTGGTTGAAAGATTAGAAAATATTGAGAGAAAACCACAATGGGATAACCAACCACAAATTAGAAATCCAAACTTCAGAAAAAACAATAACCCTGGAAAAGGTAAAGAAGCTTCTCCAGATCAAAACATTAGGCCCCCATTCCAAGAGAACTATGCTGAAAGTTCTCAAAATAATGATGAAGATGAGGATGACATCAATACAGTAATGGGGATAGATGAAGAAAACACTATTTTCCTCACTCGAGAGGATCAAGAACTTTTTGAGCTTCAAAAACTCAAAGTAGAATCTAGTGAATCCTTTGATTTCAAACAAGGTTATTTTGCAAATTCTGCCAAGGGAAAACAAGCAGAATTCCAATCTTCCCAGTCCCAAAAAATTGCCAAATCAAAAAATTGTTGACATCACTAAAGAAGTGGCCCCATCCTCCAATAAGTCCCAAAAGGCCAACACTACCAAAGCCCCTAATTCAATGAAATTAACAATTTCTGATCCAAAGAAGAATCCTGCTGATTCTGAATCAGCAAATCCCAAAACTGTTAATACTAAAGCTTCTGCTGAAAGTTCAAAATCTGAAAAAACTTCTCCTTTCCCTGAATCTGTCCCTGAAAATAAAAATAAAGAGAGAAAAAGTCAAGAAACTCAGACAGAAAACAAAAGAACAACTCAAGATAAAAGTACAACTACTGAAATTCATGAAAAACTCACTCAGATAACTGTTACTAAAGATGAACTAATTCAGATTAGTAAGTCTCAATCATCATTTAATATTCAATCTAAAATAGCTAAGTTGAAAATACCAATTCCTTTAACAGAATTGGTAAAAAATGACTTATATAAATCAACAATTATCGAAACTTTGAATATGAATGATGGTGAAGATTCTATTAATTTAAATGCAGCCTGAATTAATTTTTGGCCCTGATGTAAATGGTAATCATTCAGATGGATCAGTTCCTCCCTTCTATATTAGTCTTACTATTCACGATCAGATTTTACATAATGCAATGTTAGATTCAGGAGATTCCCACAATTTAATGCCAAAAGCTATAATGGAAACTCTGAATTTATAAATAACAAGGCCATATAAAGATTTATTTTCTTTTGATTCAAGCAACGTTAAGTGCATTGGATTGATAAAGGACTTATGTTTAATTTGGTTCAATATCGTGGTAAAAGCATGGTTATGGATATTGTAGTAGCTGATATCCCACCAAAATATGGTATGCTTCTTTCTCGCTCATGGGGAGCTAAGTTGCAGGGATTTCTACAATTAGACATGAGCTATGCCACCATAACAATGTTTGGACAACCTAAGAAACTTTACAGAGAAACTTTAATGAAATACATGGTTAGCAGTGCTGAGAGATCAATAAATTACCCAATTTACTCAACACCAACTGATCTTGATTCTTTCAGTTTATGTAACTTTGATAATAATGAAATCCAAACTGAATTAATTGACATAAAGCCTAAACCAAACAATGATAATATTTTTCATCAAGCCATTTGGCACTTAGACTTTGATGGCTCAGTGAACAAGTCAGGAGCAGGAGCTGGAGTATGGATCACAAACATTGAAACCAGTCATTCGGAAGGACATGCCTTTAGACTCAACTTAAAATGCACCAACAACATGGCAGAGTATGAGGCACTTATCTTAGGCCTCCAAATCATCATAAATTTAGGAGGTAAATGAATTTTAATTATGGGAGATTCGGAGTTAATCATTAAACAAGTAAATGGAGATTATTCTATTCATAATCCTAGATTATCCAGATATAGAGATGCAGCAGTTGATTTATGTGATGATTTACTAGAATGTAAGTTTGCTACTATTCCAAGAAAACAAAATTTGTAAGCACATTGCCTAGAAACTTTTGCTAGTACATGTAACTTACCTTTTCAACCAACACATAGATATACTGCTGAAGTTAAATATAGACCCAATTTCCCTGATAATGTCAAATACTGGCAGATTTTCTCTGAAGATGAACAGATTTACCATTTTTTGAATAGTGAGGATGAATTTCAAAATTGTATGATAGACGCAGATGGTAATTTAGATTCAGAATGTAACATAAATTTATATGTTAATTGTGAAATAAATAACATAGATGCACATAAATTTACCAAACCCACTGTATTTACTCAATTTGACATAGATAACTTAGAGAAGGTAGATATAGAGGAAACAATTGAAGATGAAATTGAGATGTTAGATTTAAAAGATAATTTTTTACCTAAGGGTTTAACTCCTTTGGAGGACTTGTTTGATTCCAATGATGTGCCCAAAAAGCCTAAAAAGGAACCAGTCAAGTCTGACATTGAAGAATGTAACATTGGGACACAAACAAAACCAAAAATGATCAAATTGTCAAAATATTTAACCCCTCAAGAAAAAGAAAAATATATTGAACTTTTAAAGGAATACCAAGATGTTTTTGCATGGAGTTATGAAGATTTAAAATCATAAGATACAAGCATAGTTCAACATAAGATTCCTATAAAAGATAATCAAAAACCATTTAAGCAAAAATTGAGGAGGATCAATCCTGTCCTTTTACCTTTGATTGAAAAAGAAGTCAAATGCATGTATGATTCCCAAATCATTGCACCTATCAGATATTATGATTGGGTTTCTAACTTATTACCTACAAGAAAGAAAACTAGTGAAATCATATTATGTGTAGATTTCAGAAATGTCTTTAAAAGACAATTACCCTTTACCCAAAATGGACCATATTTTACAAAGGGTAGTTGGTTTTTCTAGGACATATTTATTAGATGGTTTTTTAGGTTATAACCAGATACTTTTCCAACAAGAAGACCAACCTAAAACAACTTTTACCACTCCATGGGGCACTTTCATGTATGTGAAAATGCCTTTTGGATTGATGAATGCTGGAGCTACCTTTCAGAGGGCTATGGATATAGCCTTTGCTAAGGAAATGCATGAATTTTTTGTTATTTATTTAGATGATATTACTACTTTTTCTAAGACAAATAATTACCATTTGGATCATCTGAGACAAGTTTTCATTAAATGTAGAAAATTTGGTATATCACTAAATCCAAAGAAAACTCTTTTTGGACTAGAAGAAGGAAAATTACTTGGACACATAATTTCAAAGGAAGGTATTAGGATAGATCCAACAAGAATAGAAGCCATACTACAAATTCACCCACCTAGGAACATCAAAGAGTTACAAGCATTTTTAGGTAAAATTAAATTTTTGTGAAGATTTATTTCTAATCTAGAAGAAATCATCAAAGAGTTGAATAACATGTTAAAAAATAACTCTGTTTTAAAATGGATAGTTGAAGAAAAATATTCATTCGAATCCATTAAACATGCTTTAACAAAAACTCCAGTCCTAATCAGTCCAGACTTCAAGAAATATTTTATAATATTTTCGTTTGCCTTAAAACATACCATAGCTGCAGTTCTACTGCAGAAAAATGACCAAGGTTTTGAACAGCCTATAGCATTTTTCAGTAAAACCCTTATAGATGCACCTTTGAGATATAACATAATGGAAAAATAAGCTTTAGCTTTGGTTAAAGCCATAAAATATTTCAGAGTGTACATTCTTTACTCCCACATTATTTCCTATGTCCCTAATTCTGTAGTCAAAGATATTTTAACATAGGATGGGCCAGATGGAAGAAGAGGAAAGTGGATTGCCACTATCCTTGAATATGACATAGAGATTAAACCAACCAAGTTCATAAAAGGACAAGGTTTAGCCAGACTGATGGCTGAATCCAATTGTAATGCTTTGGATATAAATTTTGTTGCCTAGATTGATGACCAACCTGGAAGAGATGGCGACTCCATTGATCAGTGAAGCCTATCTAGACTCACGATGGTACTCATATATTATCTTTTTACTTACAAATTTGCAAGCTCCTCCTGGATTAACTAGAACAAAATCTGGATTTATTAAACTTAAAGCAATGAGATATTGTATTCTAGATAAAATGCTTTATTGGAAAGAACAAAGTGGGATTTTACTGAATTTTTTACTAAAATCAGAAGTTGACAAAATTCTTGGAGAGTTTCATGCAAATGATTGTGGAGGACACTTATATTGGAAAAGTACAGTAGATAATATTCTTAGAGTTGGTTTCTACTGGCCTACCTTATTTTCTGATGTGAAAAAATTTGTTACTTCATGTCACAAATGTCATATTTTTGAAGGAAAAAGGAAGTTGTTACCTTTACCCTTGAAACCTATTTCTACTGAGATGCCATTTCAACAATGGGGTTTATACTTCATTGGAGAAATTCACCCTCCATCCTCTGGCCAACACAAATGGATATTGGCTGCCACATATTATTTCACGAAGTGGATTGAAGCAATTCCAACCAGACAATCCACAGATTCAATCATTATTTCTTTCATAGAAAACAATATTTTATCTAGATTTGGATTCCCACAGAAAATTATTACTGATATTGCAAATGCATTTAATTCTGAGAAAATGATTTCCTTTTGCCACAAGTATCATATTAGCTTAGGCCACTCTACTGCTTATTACCCCCAGGGTAATGGACTAGCTGAATCTTCCAATAAAAGCCTTGTGAGTATCATCAAAAAAATACTTGAAGAAAATAAGAAAAATTGGAATAAAAAGTTAGTCCATGCCTTATGGGCAGATAGACTTACTACCAAGAATTCAATTGGCACATCTCCTTACCAGATTGTATATGGGATAGATGCAATTTTCCCATCATCTTTAGATGTCCCAGTTATGAAAATTATCCAAGAATCTCACGTAGAACTCAATGATATATAGAGAAGGATAAATCAAACTATTCATCTTCAACATACAAGGGAAAAAGCATATGAAAATCTCAGGTCTTTCAAGAGAAAATCAAGAAAATATTTGATAAAAGAACTAAAGAAAATGATTTTTCCATAGGACATAAAGTGTTAAAATGGGATTCTAGGAGAGAAGAAAAAGGAAAACATGGAAATTTTGACTTTCTATGGAAAGGGCCTTATGTCATTTATGGGTACAGAGGTAAAAATGCATTTTTTATCAGAAATTTGGATGGAACAGATATTTTAGAAGGACCAGTGAATGGTAGAATGCTCAAACATTACTATTCCTCTGATTTAACTAATTCTTAGTCCTAATTTCCTTTTATATCATTGTAAATATCCATTGCATTTTGTAGATTGGATTGGATGTTTTCTTTCCAAAGTTGAAGCCCAGAGTGAAGGCCCTAAGCTTTGAAGAGTAAAATGTCATAAGTATGAGTTTTTGCAGAAATCAGAAAATAGTTACAGAATCATCATGGTCAAAATGGAAGGCTACTGATCTTAGAGTTCTTGACATTTCACCAGGAAATGCCATCCCCATGTGAAGCCGTTGTTAGTGTCCTATAAGTATAGGATTCATAATTTGTAATTGACTTATGACACTCTTGTAAATATGTACATGATTTTATTTCTGCAAGTTGTTTTCCCATATTTTGTAAAAAACAAAAAGAGGGTAAAGTCCTAAAATAAAAATCAAAGGACTTAGAAAAAATAATATACCCCAAAGAAAAGAAATAAAAAATGAAAGTGTGCAAGTCCAAATTCCACTACTTTTTAATTTGTTACTGATGATTATGGTAGAGTGTCAATAAATGCCATAATCAATGATGAGTTGAACTGCTTAATCTTGACTTGTCATGTTTCAATTTTATTGTTGTAGAGTAGTGAATAAATATTAGTCAGACAGTTTAATCTTGACTAATTACTAGATAGGTAGAGAATAAAGAGGAGCTCATCAGTTTAATCTGAGCCCTCGGATGATATAAGGTAGATTTAGATAGTTTTTATTACTTTCAAAAAAATAAAATGTTCAAGGTTGCTAGCTCAACTGCACCTAAAAAATGGAAGAAAAAATGTTGGATTAAAAGTTTGGTAGGTAGAAAGAAGTGGGAGAATCATGTAAATACTTTTTACCGTGAAAAATCACTAATTTCCCCTCCCCTATAGTTATTCGGCATTTTAGAATTTTAGTCAAAGAGGCTCAGATCATTTCTCTGACTTCTGTTGGGACTAGACCCAAGGCTTAATGACTGTTAAGTTAAAAGTGTTGAATTCCTATAATAATCCCATTTCATCATTTACCCTAAATTCATCCATTTTCACTTCAAGTTCATAAGTAAAGACCTTTTTACTCAATGAAAAATAAAATCCCCTTTTGATTAATTTCCTTCATTCATAAAAACATAAAAACACTCCAAATATATTATATTCTAGGTCAAAGTGGTCAAATTTTAAATGATAAAGTTTTGTTGTTTACATTATCACTTTACTTAGTCACATAAATATATTTTGGTCTTTTTCATTGTCCTTGGTCATATTAAATTCTAATTTATTTATTAAATCCCTATAAACAAACCTTAACCTATTATATAAACCCCTTTTATTTAAATATCCCCAAAAAACCCACTATTATAAGCTTTTTGCCAAAGTTAATTATCCACATGTTTAAATAAAAAACCCAAATTATATCCCATTCAGCATAAAACTAACATTATACAAATATTCCCGCCCCCTATGGTTATAGACCCCTCCATGATCTAAAAACTATATAATAGAATGAAAAAATGTAAATATGATGTTTGGGACCCCTATGCCTTTGCAATACAGTTGTCAATCTTTCCTGCATCACCTTTTTAAACCAAAGTTTTAATCACCGTAAAACTAAGGTTTATTTCTTATTCCCCATATGTAAAGCCCCAAGCTTTACATAAGATAATCCCTTGATTAATACAACCTGCCTCATGCGCATTTTACCTTGTATATAAACCTTTGATATATATATATATATATATCACCGCCCATTTTTACCCTTTGGAACCATATACCTCATATTTAGCTAACCTTTATATGTTAAAACCCTGGTTATATGATATAAAGGTTTTATTACATTTTCCCAGTGCATAAAGCCGCCCAATCCCACATCCTTCGACTGCAACTTTTAAACTCATCCTGATCATTCGCCTTCACTTATCAAATCTAATAGCTGACGACCATTTTCATGCTCCCAAACTAAACGATTGACAAATGCCCAAACGAGCACGAAATGGGAAGTTTTTCTATTACCACATCCTATGACGTGTCACTTTTTGATACGATCTCATTCATTTTGCTCAATACCGTTTACTGCCAAAACGCAGCGTGAAACCCACCGATGGTTTTATGCGTTCATAAAATAAAAACCAATCCCGCCAGTGATTTGACTCGCAGTTATTGTGGCTTTTTAAGATTTATAATAAGGATTAAAACCTTTGTTATATGTTTTATTGATGTATTTGTGCATTCCCGAATGTGAAAAGCCGCCCGACTGTACAAAAATCCTTTTGTGAAAATTATTGACCTTTAGCCAGAGAAAAAACCTGATTTCAACCACTGTTCCACTATTTGAAGACTATTTAAAGCTATTTTCTGCATCAGTGATTCAGACCAATCCGCAGGAACCGTAAAAGCTTCAGAAACTCTTCTCAAAACATCAAGATACCTACAAATCAGGTATTTTCCCAAATTTGGCCTGCAATTTCACAATTTCGACCACCAATTGAACCAATTAAGATACAAAGAGTTAAAATTTCCAATCCTAGTGTGTCAAAAACCTTGAAGAAAAGTGCAAACCCTCACAATTTTTTCCCAGAAATTGTTGTTTACTGAAAACCTCATTTTTAAACCAATTTCTCAGTCAAACACTCTTGAAAGACAAATTCCATAGTTCAAAAAAAAAATTAACCTAGAAAACCTAAAAACCCATTTTTTCAGTCCCAGTCATTCAGAAAACTTGCATTTTCTATCTCAAACTATTTCCTGTGTCCTAAACATTCCTAAAGTGAGCACTGAATTGCCCACTGCTATCATATTTTCCTACAAAATTGCTCAATTACCCTCTATTGAAGAAAAATTAAATATTGCAAACAGTCTAATCTTGCTTTAGTTACCTCAAAATGACAAAAAAGCAAATCACATCTAAGTCTGGAGGATCTAAACCTATTAAACCTGGAGGATCCAAACCTCCCAAGTTTGAAGTAGTAAAAGCCCCAAAATCTACTCCTGCTATCACTGCTAAGACCACTGTGACTATTAATCCTCTTCAACCACTAGTGTCTATTGAATAAGTCATCCCCTTGGTTGATTTAGATTACAAAATTGTAGACCCTCTAGTAGAATTCAATTTATTAGAAGTTCACAATTGGTGTTATGAAAAGTTCCTAGATAAAGATGAAATGCCTCTCTAGGATAAAAATCTACCCAAGTATGTAATCCCATTAACACAACCTAGTTAGGACTTGACAAGACTGTGCCAGAATTATGATGTCCCAAACCAAAGATCAATTGTGAATAATGACAGGGAAATCGTTTTTTCTATCACTGCATAGTCAATCATTGAAATCTTGCAGTTACAGTTTGACCCTAAGGCACACCCATTATCCATTGAAGCATTGACTCAATTATATTTGTGGTTAGATTTCCCCAAAAGATTTATGATTTTTCAGAACTTCATGCCTAGTCATGTGGATATTCCAAAGTTGAATCCTCCCTATTCCACTTCCAAGTTTCTAGAGGGTTATAGGCATGTAATTTCTATGTTATCCTTCATATTGGGCTATTTCACTAATGAGTTCATTTATGAGTTCACTGATGAGTCTATCCTTGGGTTTTTGTCTATCTTGTCTCTTGGTCAACCTCCTGCTATGATCTTTGATTTTTCGAGGTTTATTTTGATTCCATACACCATTAATTACCAAAGTTACCCACTGAAGGAATATTTAGGTATTCTTCCTATTTGTTTCATTTGTTCTTATTCTCACAAGTAGATCACTTCCCAATAGCATTACAGAAAATGAATGTAGAGGGATAGCCTCTATTAGTTGTCTTTCGGACATCATTGTTTAGAAAAGAAGGAAGTGAATACAGTTACATAGATTTCACAGATTTGTTTATCAGGCTAGCTATGAATTTGCTAAAAAAATCAGAACAACCTAGAGTAAGTGAAGAGATGAAAAGGATATTACAACTATCAGAAGAATGCAAAATGGGAGATTGGTACTTGTATGAGAAGCACATTGAATTAAGAATCTTTGAAACCAATCTACTTCCATATAAGTTACCTAAGTTTTTGACTATCAGAGTATTTTCTCTAGGGTATTTGAGACAGGTTTTGAATGTTGATGCTATCCATTTCATGGCTTTCAAAAAGAAGACACAATTCAAACTAAAAAACCAAATTGGCCCTTTCATAGTGAATAATAGGGATTCTGAGAAAGAGATAGAAAGGAGATTATCAGAACTAAAATTCCAAGTGAGTTTCCCTTGGAATTATGACCCCCAAGGTCTTTTGAATAGTATAAGGGTTAAGAATAAGTTGCCTCCTTTTATACATGACCCAAAGCCTGATATTGAAAATTTTTCCAATCAGACAGAATGGGAAGAAAATACATTGGTAGATTGAACTGCAAATACACATCCAGCAGGAAAAAAGGATACCACACTTGTTGTGGTAACTCCTAAACATCCAGAGACTTCAAACAAAAGGAGCAGAGATGAGGGAGCCTATACAACATAAACTACTTCATATACTAAGTTTAAACTCATATATAACAAAAGGCTAAGATTTGGCTCCATAGGCAAAGAAAAACTTATTGAGGTTGAAGATAAACCAGAGGTCAATAATGATGAGGCCACTACAATAATTAAAGAGACTTTGACAGATATTGAAAGAGAACAAGCAGCATCCAAAGGAAAGGAGACCCAAATGATTGAGCAACAGGTGAATATGGAAACTTCTTCTTCTCAAATAGTAGAAGAAAAAGATTTGGACATCAAGGAGAGATATAAGCAAATCAAACAAAGGAATGAGGAAATTAAAAGTGAGATTTATTCTCAATTTCTCAAGCATAAGCCAGGAAATCAGGATAGATTTCTTACAACATTTGATTACTCTTCAAATAATAAGATCATGTCTTATTTACAACCAACTACTTCAACCCCTAAAAAAGTGGTTGATTACAAAAATATGGAATTTGAAGTAGATACTGAAAAAGTGCATGAATTGGATGAGATAGAATTTCACAAACATAGCTCTGAGATGCTATATTCCACTCTGGTGACAAAGGCCATGAGTGTAACAAATTTTCAAAATACTATTATCAACCTGAAAGACCAGATGAAACTTGACAAAGGCTTCTTATATGCAAAATATCTGAGGATCAAGGCCTTAGAAGATTTGATTCTACAAATAGGAGTTGACCCATCAAATGTACAAGTTCCTGAAGTATTAATAAAGAAGAAAAATGATGATATTGATGCTTTAAGGAAATAGTTAAAACTTCCTCAAAGTGAGCACCCACAGAGTAAGGAGATACTTCAAGAACAAAAGGAAAAAGATGATATGACGTAGTTGATCATAAAGCTAACTACCCAAATCAAGGATATGGAAAGTCAATTGGATATATTGATGAAAGAAAAAGAAATTGTGAAGGAAAATGATACTTCAATTATTCCTACAGTCATACCTATTATTACTACTATTGTTCCTTCTACACTGGGAGAAAAGTTAGCACCAAAAGAGCCACTGGCAACTGCAGTGTCAGTGCAATCATTTGCTACCTCCCAAACAAAATCCTCAACATCACAGGTGCAGCAGACAAATGATGCAGGGCATATTTTCAAAGAAATGGAAGAAATGACATTGAGAACCAATGAATTTTAACAGTTTGAAGAAAAAGATTCAGAATATGGAGGTATCGAATAAAGCAACATTGATTAATGCCAACAATTATGAAAAAAAAGCTAAAAGACTTGAAGAGCAATTCAAAAGCCTTCAGAAGGATTTGAGTTTCTCTACACAGATTTATTATATAAGAAATCACCTATGGACCAATATTATTGAGGCTATACATCTTCAATGGGCATCCATACAGATAATATATGAACAGAGAGACCTCCTTCTAGCAGCTCAAGCTGAAATACAAAGGACAACAGAAGAATTAGCAGATAAACCAGCACAGGAATTAAAGCTAATTACTTTCTTAAACAGGAAGAACAGGATTGAGCTAGAAGAATTGAAGATACAAGACAAGACAGAGAATATATTGCAAATCAAGAAAGTTTTGACAAAGAAAACCCTAATGAACAACTTGAAAGAAAAATGTGATGCCATGAATTTTTCCATCACCAAGTTTTTAGCAGAGTATACCATGCTAAGACAAGCTGTTATTCCAGAAATTCATGTCTTCAATGATAAATTGATGGATAAAAATGAATATGATAAAAAGATAAGGGACCATGCCAAAGAACAGGTGAATAATAAACTGCCATAGGGATCTCCAATAGGGAAAGTTGTTCTCTAATACATTAAAGATTTATTCTTCCTTCAGAATGAAATCAAACATTTGTTTGTAATTAAGCCAAATTTTTCTAAATACACTGATGCAGATGAGAACTACAGAAAGTTCAAAAGTATGAAGATACCAAATGTTGAACAGTGGCAGCAGTTTACAGATTTTCTTTAGCTGCAAAGAAGCATAACAGTGATAGATAGTGGAGAATGAGATAATGAATTTGAGAAGGAAACAAATAAATCAGTTATTTGATTTTGAATTTTTTACTGCTAAGAAGTCTCTTTTTACAGAAGTTAAATATCAAAGTATCAGTTTAAAGAGTATAAGGGTGAAAGAGTAGAGTCAAAGTGTATCAGAAAGAAAAGAAATAGTCAGCTGATTTTCACTGTTGTAATTTTCCTTTTTACAACAGTAACATCATAAATAAACATCGTGAAAGAAACTCCAGGATGAAGTACAATGTCAAAGAATATAAGTGGAAAGAGTATCAGTGAAGTTATCTTCCAAAAGATATTTTCAAAATGCCAGCAAGCATGGACATCTATTCAACAAACAGTTTTTGTTTGATAAGATTAGTTCTATATTTTCTAGATAAGAGGACAACTTGCTAAAGTTGTTAAGTAGCTATCCCTCTTAATCTGTAAAGATATTTTATATTTCCTAGAGTTATTCCTAGATCTCTCTAGGATATTTGTAATAAAAAATTGTATAAACACTTCAGTTTGTGAAGTACTTAGAGTGGAATAAAATTTCTAAGAATATTATTGACCTTTTTCTGGTACGTTCGAGGCTCACATGTGTTGATTTCAAAGTAGCAGTCTGGACAATAGCCAATTGGACTTCATAATTTAGGATTCATGCAATAATTTGAAGAGTAAAGTGCATATATCTTGTCATTGTTTCCATTATGAGTTACATACAATTTCATATATGTTGTTCAATCTTAATGATTAATTAGGAGA